>CAIGRO010075640.1:0-13650 GCA_903798355.1 Fraxinus baroniana | reverse complement strand
TCATTATTTACCATATCTTGCGATCGGTTTCATAATAGAGTGCATTTTTATTCTCTAATCTTAAAGTCGCTATTGAGATCATGCATGCTGTTTTTTTTTTTTTTTTGGTTTTCTAAAAATTCATGTTTAAGTAAATCGAAGAATTGATCTTACTTCCCTACACAAACATGGCTAAAGAGTTAGTTTGACGAAGTGCAATAAGGCAGCTAGAGACAAAAGTGATCGAAAATGCATTGCTCTCTCACTTTATTGAAGCTCAAGACACAACCAAAGTAATTGTAGTCTTCAAGTAGACGAAAATTCAAATATCACATGCATATTTTGTGTTCCTCCTGAGAGGTGGATATATAGGACTAGTACCTTTTCAGTTAATATCTCGCCCGTCAACCTTAACATATCGACTGTAATAATGGACAGAGCTAAACAGTACAATATATAAGATTTATCAACATTCCATTTTCGGTTTGTAGATATCATCAATAATGTAAATTTCACTCTACCAAACGCGACACAAGTTCTCGGTAACAAGTTGCAGTCTGATAAGAAATGAAGTTTTTTGCTGGTAAAGGGGGATCCAAGTACTTCCCAGACAGAATTTGTGTTGAAACGAATTGATTAGCAGCTTCTATATAATGGTTCCCATCCCAATTAATGTACTCAGCAGTGTTATTGCATGGCCCTGCTGTCACCAATGTACCATTTAAAATCTTTGTTACTCCACAAGCAATTCGAGCATCGAAGTTTAGTGGGAGGCCACCATATCCACAACAAGCAGCTAATGGTTGTTTGAACCCTGTAAACGAAGTTCTTTTAGTGCATATTTGATATACATTGGTAGATAAAAAAAAAGAGTTTAAAGTCTTATCCATAGTATTTACTCATTGATCAGGGTTTCAAGATGGGTCAAATGAGCACGAACAGATTATAAGTTGGGCTAATATAGTAACAAAAGAAAAAAAAATTACACATGATTTTTTATTTTTTTTAACATAAAAAAAAAATTCAGTTGGCTGGGGACACTAAAGGAATGCACCATCTGCAACAATCGAGGCAATTGCATTCCACATGCATATTGACTGCTTGGGCTTTGGTTGTCATCATCTCAATTCGTGCTGATTCGCGCCTCAAGTAGATTAATGGACAGGCTCATCAGCGTTCCACATTCGATCGAGACGCATCACGACCCCATCCTACTAAACATGTTATTGCACATTATTGTACTATATTAGTACATATTTGATACAAAATACTGGACATCACTAAGGACCCGATTGACATGATTTTTGAGAAGTTAAAATGAGCTTTTGAGATCGAAAAATTGTTTTTGAACCCATTTGATTAATTTTATAAAATTGCTTATTCTAGTTAGAAGAACTTTTAAATGAAGCTGATTCAATGTAGCTTCTTGTGAAAGCTCATTTGGAAGAAGAAACTCTTTTAATAATTATTTTTCAAACACTAATTAAGGTAGTTTCATCGTAAAGTTCTTCTATAAAAAGCAAAAACAAGAACAGAACTCCAAACGAGCCCTAAATAAGGAAAAAAGCAAAATCTTGTTCATGGTTAGTCTAATCCAGTATTACTTATTAAACACGCTGTTAGAATTATCAAAGAAAGTAAAGCTGCCATTTTTATATTATCATCACCGAAATAAAGTGAAAATGTGTCAAAAATAAGTTGGTTTATCAATTACCATATTGAGAATAATTTGAGATGAGGTTGAGTTTGATGTTGAAGATGTCTACATAAGTGACTTTGGCTTTTGGAAACTGTCCTTGGAACTTTGAACACAAAGCATGTAGTTGTAAATTGAAAAGCATGGCTGCCTGGTTATGTGAAGTGACACATTGAATATCATCTAGTTTTGATGCATCTTTTCCAAATGTTGAAATAATTCTGGGTAAACAACCCAATGGCCCCATGTTATGAATCCAGAAATTCCTTGCTCCTTCATTATATAATGTCTGCAAGTAGTCAAAAAACTTAGGCCCCGTTTGATTTGTTAAGATTTGGGGGTCATCTTAAAAGGTCAATCTTATTAAGAGGAGTAGCCCAAGATCTTTATTAATTGGTCTGTGTCAACATCATTTAAATATATATCCCTTAACATGATTTGCTTTTCAGCTTTCATTTTAAAATTCGTTTTCAGTTCTCTCTTTTTAGAGAAAAGAAATTAAAAAAAAAACCTGTAATCCCGTTTCAAATTCTAACAAAATAGTTGGAATTGAAGCAATAACATCCTCAGGTTTTGAAGAAAATGCAGCATCGATATCGTTTTGGCCAATGTCAAACATGTATAGGCCTTGTGTGAAACTGTTCTTTGTAGGCAGGAATTTTCTTAGCCTCCTGTCTACAAGATAGAAAGAAAACCATTAGATATCAATGCATACAAAGACAATATTTCAATGAAGTTTTGCTTCCTTACCTTTTGCCAGTAATTCAAGAACTCGAGCTTTAAATCTGATGAATTGGTCTACCTGGATACCAAATGAAAATGGACTAATCGAATTGGCTTTGGCAGCAAGTATGGTAGACCCTCCTGCGGCAAAATTACACCCAGATTGGAAATTTGGGGCACCAACAGATTCCAAGTACGCATTGTGGAGTGGCAAATTCATCGAATCCCCTGTCCAAGAAAAGTGGGCATCACACCCCAAAAGAAAAAAAAGACTCTTTCATTTATACGAGTAAATTGGCACACGAGGAGAGTCTATTACGCAAGAAATCAATGATTAACCGGCCGTCACAAAATCTTCCTGATGGCTTGAGGAAGTATGTTTGTCCATTGGGTGGCCCAACTGGGAAGGCCATTCCAGCAACCAGTCCTCCAGTGTCGGAATTAGAATCGCCGAAGTTGAAAACTGCTCGATAAGTTAAGTTAAAGAAATAATTGTCTATTGCTAAACACAAATGACACAGAGCCAATATCTGGAGAATAAATAAAATTGGAGCCATGAAAAAACAATGAAAATGGCTGAAACAAAGCAATATATATAGAGAATGGATACAACAGAGAGAAGGGGAAAAATCAGATGAATAGTTCATAGTTTGGTGAGACAATAGAAAATGAGTGTCTTGCAAGGTAAACAAGAGAAACAAAGTAACATGGCCAGTTGGTTAACCATTCTAGTACACCTTGTTTTCATATAAATACTTATTTTGATAGTAATTCATGCAGTGCTATCAAAATAAGTAACTTAATATCTGAGAAGTGTTAATAAACGGTTTAAACTATAAATATATAAATATGAGTAGTGAATAAGTGAGTAATACTTGTGAAATGTTCGAAATGTGCCACCCAAGCAAATATCGTCGACAAGGAAGGAAAGACTCGTGACTTGGTGGGAAAAAAAGTGAATTGAGCATTTTAAAACCGTTTATAAACACAAGCCAAACATAGGCTTACTTGTGCGTTCATATTTACTCATATATAAATCTATTTTTTTTTTTATTTTTTAATAATTTTTAACCACACATTTTCCAAAAAAACATTATTCAAAAACACTATTTCCCTCTAATTCTCTTTATAATGGCGATCAAATTGGGGCATAATAAAAATTGATAATAAAGCAATAAGATACAAAAAGCAATACCATCTAGCCGTTGGTATCTTCAAGGAGAATTTAATTTCACTAGGTCCATGTCGAAGATAGCAGGGTAGTTGTTGCACCATTTATGCAGATCGCTACTTACGCGACAAGAAATTTCACTATTATACTGTTAGAGTTACTGTCATTACTTATCGAGATTTCCATTCAAAACAATTAACACTTCTCCTTGCAACCATCTAGCACCAAACATATGTCACTCTATACATCATGTTACCACTTAGCAGGAGCCCTATATTTTCAATGAACAATCACTGACCCTCCCCCAACCCCTAAAATATTTTCTAGGAGGCAAGGTGAATTTTTTGTCCCTTTGCCATGGAAAAGAAAAGATGGGCCATATTTCTGCTGTCCACAGCCCAGGATGTTAGAAAGCCCGAGTAAATTTGATAATCATAAAGCCCATCCCAAAAAATAAACGGCTCAAAAAACGACGTCGCCTAGAAGCTGTTTCCATTTCCAAAACCCTGCATTTGAAAAACCCACTTCACGCAGTTCCAAACCCGTGGGTTCTCTTTCTCTCAGGCGCGCACGCACACTCTCGCTTTCCATTTTTCCTTCCCGGAAATGGCTTCGGTAGCATTTCGAAACTCTAATTCGAGGCGCGTGTTTACACTGACTCCACAAATATACTCCTCCAGCTGCCGAGTATCAGCCGCCACCTCGGCGTTCTCAGTTTTCGAATCGCCGATATCTTCCAATGAAATCCCCCCTGTTTCCAACCCTTGGTGGAGATCCATGGCCACCTTCACTCGCACGTAAGCTATGCTTATATTACCCATGTGTAAATATGTAAAGTCCAAATCGAGTTATCTGTAGAGAGTCAAATTACTTACAATAGTTGAGATTCTACTTGTTTCATTTAGCTTTCATGTTTTGTTTTGACTCGTTTGGTCAAATGGTGTAATTGTATTACTTTTTTGGTAAAAGACTTTCTGGATTATATATTATATGCAACCAATGTGTAATGATTTTCGAACTTTTTTTGTTCTTTTGGATATTTGAAGAGGATGATGTTTTGTTACAAATATCTTCTGTTTATTAAGGCCGAGGAAAAAATGAACGATGGAAGGTGAATTCGGAATTATAATTTACTTGCTGACTGTTTAATTTTGTCAATTGCACTGGCAGAAAACCTCATGTGAATGTTGGAACTATTGGACACGTTGACCATGGAAAGACTACCCTAACGGCTGCAATCACTAGGGTAATATTACAAACATCTGTGATTCTTGTTCATTTTATAACGCTATTTTTTTAAATTTTACTTTTCTTCTTTCTTGTGGCTTCTTAAACTGTATCTGTCTTTTGTATTTACATGGACTCAGAGATGTGTTTTCTTGATTTTAATATAGGTCTTAGCAGAAGAAGGGAAGGCTAAGGCCATTGCTTTCGATGAAATCGACAAAGCTCCTGAAGAGAAAAAGAGAGGAATTACAATTGCCACGGTTGGAATCTTTTCTCTTTGTTTTTCCCGTTAGATTTATCATTTATTTTTGCCTGCAGCTTCTTTGATTTTATTTGGAATGTATAATTTGATTTTGCAGGCACACGTGGAATATGAGACTGAGAAGAGGCATTATGCTCATGTAGATTGCCCTGGACATGCTGATTATGTTAAAGTGAGATGTAAAATTAACCTGTTCTTATTCTAATGTACTGATTTTTTATTTTTTATTTTTGTTTTCCATTTCCATGAATAGAACATTAGAATGGCTTGTCATCACATGAGTATCTACGTGATATACATGAGGCCAGGCATCTTGAATGAAAAATTCTCATGTCAATCTTCTCAAAAATTTCTCACCTACCATTTTATATCCTTCTTCATCGCATCACATCTGCAATCCAGAAGGCGATGTGCCACATCTTTTATTGTCCCAATTAGTTATTTTTTTCTTGAAGCAGCCCAGTCAGATTCATCTCTGACTTCAGAAATATTTCCCACACATGGATTTACCGGCTCAAACATGTCTTACAAAACCACTCTGAAGGAAATAATATCTGAACCCCATGGGATCCATTTTGCTCGTGAGTTTCGAATATATATAAATCTGAAATTATTGTTAACAATATGGAAACTTTGGAACCTTTAGCTAAACATATTGGTATTGACCACTTAACTGCTTATACAATTTGAATTCAATTTTGTGGAAAATGTCATTCATTTGTTATGTGCTTGATCGTTGCCAAAATTATTATCTGATGGTTCCTTCTTTGATTTCGAGTCATATACAGAACATGATTACGGGAGCTGCTCAAATGGATGGGGGTATTCTAGTTGTTTCAGCCCCTGATGGGCCAATGCCCCAGACGAAGGAACATATTCTTCTGGCACGACAGGTTGCTATCATGACATGAAATATAACATTTCTAGAAAACCATGATATGGAAGTACAGGTCCTTATTTTTCTTATCTGTTTGACTTTACTCTCAATGCAGGTCGGTGTGCCGTCACTTGTGTGTTTTCTTAATAAAGTCGATACTGTCGATGACCCAGAATTGCTGGAACTTGTGGAAATGGAACTACGAGGCAAGCTAAATTTTGAGTCTGATATTGAGTCATTGAGTATACATATTTTGAACTGCAACTCTAATTCTTCTGTATGACCTCATTATATTTGTAGAATTGCTTAGCTTTTACAAGTTTCCTGGGGATGAAATCCCCATTATTCGAGGATCTGCTCTGTCTGCTTTAGAGGGTAAAAATGAAGAAATAGGGAAAAAGGCTATCTTAAAACTAATGGAAGCTGTAGATTCATACATTCCTGATCCTGTACGCCAACTTGATAAGCCTTTCCTGATGCCCGTTGAAGATGTATTCACTATTCAGGTAAACTAGATATGCTTTATATATTGATTATGTCATGCAAAGAACTGCCCTCATGTCTAAAGTGCTGCCTCTTTTCTGTTCTTTTAAATCTCCTGGCATTATTTAATTATACTTCATTGATATAGTAAATCTGTTACTATGTTATTTTTTGGTCAAAGGATATCTCTAATTGATCTTTAATAAACTATGCAGTCCGATAATAATGAGGATAAAATTTCTTGTCTGTCCTTGGTTCCTTACATTTTGACACTCTTTTCTTGGTGTCTTGAAGGGGCGTGGTACTGTTGCCACTGGACGCGTCGAACAGGGAGTGATCAAAATAGGAGAAGATGTGGAGATTTTGGGGCTTACACAGGTCAAAACCAACCTGATCTGGAAGTCAATTTCTTCTGACGTTGATTTTGTTCTATTTTTTGTCATCTTAGTTGGGGCTGGTATAAAGTTAATGCTTCTAATGGGTAGACGATTACTGATCCAACCTATTAAGCCTATACTATTATTGGGGCATCTAATTTATTCGGATTCAAGTTTCTACTGCTGGAATTAACAAGGTCACTTTCACTTGTTTACTTCCCGAGTCTAGTTCAGAATAGGAGGGCTCGAATATCAGCTTTTGAAACTAGAGAAAGAGTGGGCACTATCGACCTTAAACCTTTTTCATCTTCACCTGCCAAAAGTGGAAAGTTGAAGTTGACTCCTAAGAGAACTAAAAAATGGTCTTGTTCTTTTACAGGAGGTCAACCCCATGTTCCTTATTAAATATTCGTATATGGGGGGAAGTAGGAGAAGAGGGAACATGTAGGCAAAGAAGGTAACATAGAATTGTCTAGATCAGTTGGGCGCAGGTAGGTGCTCCGGGTCAAGATGACATTCCTTAGTGTTCATCTTAAGGAGGAAATTGGTCAATCATGATAAATAGTTGATGAGTTACATGGTATTTACTATACTTGCTAGTTTACTTTCATGGTTGCTTAAGATATTAATTTTCAATTTCTAAATTTGAGTGTATATGTAAAACAAGTTGGATATCACAAGTTTTTGTTCGTAAATTGATTGGTCCCCTAGGTTTTCATGTATTTGATTAGCACAGTGATCAGGTTGGATGTGGCCAAACCTCAGTCTTGATTTAAGTTCTTGATGCCCTGAGCCAGCTTTACCTATCACTTCCCTCTTGGATTCAAACTTGTTATTTCTTAATTATTCTTTTTAAATCCTACTTTATGCCCGAATTTTATTTTTTATATGATTAAATTTGTCTCTGTAATGCCAAATTTTGTCCATCATGCTACTGACTTGCATTTTTGTCCTATAGAATCCTAGAAAAACTACGGTGACTGGTGTTGAGATGTTCAAGAAGATTTTGGATTATGGGCAGGTAAAGGGATTCAGTTACTAGTTGCTTTACCTGAATTTATCTGTGGCACTCATTACAAATCTTATCTTTTCCTAGGCTGGTGACAATGTGGGTCTTCTTCTTCGTGGTACAAAACGTGAGGATATCCAACGAGGAATGGTCAGTGTCACCGATTGTTTTCTATAACACAGTAGTAGTGTTCTTTGCTGTAATTTACCTGGATGTGACACTGAATTCTGCTTCTAGACTTCAACCCTTCAAGGACTGATTGTGTGGAAATTCAGTGAGCACGCATTTCCACTTTAGTTATTATTGAGATGCTAAGGAGTGGGTATAATATACGAGTGATCTGGTCTGTTTTTACATGAATTTTAGAAGTGCTGCTGGTCCGGCCTTTGGCATAACATGATAAAAGTGAAATCATCAGGGCAATGAACCATTTCCACTGATCTTTGTTGTTGCAGGTGATTGCAAAGCCTGGCACCATTAAAACATACACAAAGTTTGAAGCAGAGATATATGTGCTCACAAAAGAGGAAGGTGGTCGCCATACAGCCTTCTTCTCAAATTACAGACCACAATTCTACATGAGGACGGCTGATGTCACTGGTAAAGTCGAGTTACCCGAAAATGTTAAGATGGTTATGCCTGGGGATAATGTGACAGCTACCTTTGAGCTGATATACCCAGTTCCACTAGAAGCAGGTGTGTATCCTAATTTTTATAAGCCATGGAAAAGACGTTGCTTTGTATGCACATTGACGTTCTGTTCCTGTTTTTATTTCAACGACCATAAAGTTTATACTCATTGATCCTGCTTATTTGATCATTTTCTTTTCTGAAAGTGTGATGGGGTGTTTTTGGAATACCTAGTCATTGTGATTATTTTCTGCTTTATACTTGCTGAAGAATGTATACTGGGCATGTGTTTTATGAGTTCTTAGTGCTTGAGTAGAAAAGCCTTCAATTGTTTTGAATAATGTTATTCTGATATCGTCACTGAAACTCATCTAAGGTCATTTTCTTATAATATGTCAGATACCCTATTTTTCTTATAACATGTCAGTTCCTCATCCAATACATTTTTGTTTATTTTATTTTGGCTTTGGTCTTGTGTCTTTCCTAGCACCTTTCAATCCTGATATTTGCTTCTTACTATAGTCCTTTTTTAAGAAGAAAATCATGAAAAAACTTTCTTGTGCTTAGAGAAAGGTTTCTTTTGGCAATTCTAATTTTCTCAAGTGACATGAGAATTGTTCTCCTCTAGACTACAATTTTAGTTTGAAATCCCTTTAAAACAACTCTCTTTGATTCTCAATAATCATTTTCAATCTCGTATTCACACAATAAAATATTTTGCACGTAAATCCAAAACTTTTCCTACTTTTTAACTACATATTCTCTGAAATATCACTGTTCAAAACATCATTTTTTTTCTCGATAATGGCCATAAAACAGCGGCTAGATGTCGTAGAAGACCTTACAATCAATCTCTTCTTATTTTCAGGACAAAGATTTGCACTGAGGGAAGGTGGCAGAACTGTTGGTGCCGGCGTTGTTTCAAAAGTCGTAAGTTGAGGTGCAAATACAAGGCTTCAAGGCTGCTTCCTTTCGACTAATTTTGTTCAGCAGAAGAGGTTTAGAAATGAAGATTCATTTGTAACGTTATTTGCATGACAGGTTTGTGTCCTGGAATGGTTATATCAGCTTGTCCTGGGACTTTTTATTTAATGTCTTTTTTCTTCGAGGGTTGCTAATTAGTGAAATAAAAAACCACCACTTACATAAGCACAAAATTCCGAATTGGAGAACTTGTCAAAAAAAAAAAAAAATACCGTTTAGACAGGAGACTGCCCTTAAATTGTCGTGATGTCAAATCTGTATTATTTAAATTGCTAACAAAAATTCTATTTGTCGATATTGGTATATGCTTTAAGCACGATTTTGGTAAGTATCGTATGGTATATTTGACAATATTTTAGTGCATGTTCCATTTATCCTAAAAAGCAATATGCACATTTCTGGAGCATCCCTCTCACTGGTAAGGTGAATTGTATGTTACATGTTCATTATCTTCTACATTGTGTTATGTGTCAACACAACGTTTTAAAAAATAAACAATTTTCCTTCCAATCCTTTACAAGCACCACATTAAATGTCAAGCTAGATGTACACTTGGTGGAGTGTATATCCAGCGTCTTTTATTGTACGTTTCTCAAATAATGACTGATAAATTTACTTGGTGAAGTGACTTGTGTAGTTATGAAATAAGCCCGTACCCCCTCCCCGCCCAGTCTAAAGCGGGGGCAGGGCGGGGGAGCGAGGACATCCCGAACCCGCTCCATTGCCATCACTAATTTCAACCTAAAATTTAATCCATATCAGAACTAAATTTTATCAATGTTAAAACTACATTACCTTCTAAATGTGTTTAATTCTCAATTTCTAACTCCTAATTTTGTTGACTAGGTGTAATAAAAAAAAATGAATTAACGATACCACAGGACTTAATTACGGTAACAATTGAAAACTTGAGTGACTATTACCTATTACACAAAATTTTAGTGATAATTACTGTAATTAACCCTATATTTAATTGCTAAACACTGACCTCCGCACCAGTAAAATCCAAACTATCAACGAAAAAGAGCACGGCTCAAGTTCTAAGACACTCATGTTTTACACTTGTGATTATTCTTTATCTACAAAGGACCCTCAAACCAAAATTGCATTCTATTCATAAGTCATGCCAGCTTCAGCATAGCAATTGCCAATAACGCGGCTGCTCCAAAATAAACATCCTTCAAAGTACGATCGAGATTGTCCATAATTTCATCTTCCTTCATACCCAACTTGCCAGAATTCTTGCTAATAGAGGTCACTGTATATCTCAGTTTATTGACTGCCCAAGACAGCCAAACTAATCCGAAGCCCACACCAGTGGTCAGAACTTTAGAGGCGCAGAAGGGTACCCGACCACAAGCAACTTTGCAGATGACGGAGAAAAGAACAGCAATACCTGTCCCAGCAATACTTGCAGAAATTTGGGTCAGAAGCTGAGGTAGTTCAGGACCAGATTTCTTTAGTGAAAGGATTGCACTTCGTCCCTGCTGCTTCCTGTCGACCATTATTGACAGAAGACTTTCACAAGCGTGGAGGTAGCTGTTAGAATAGAGATCCCTCTCTTTACTGGATTTTTTACTGGTCTTCTTCTGCAAGTTTCTATCCTTCACTTTATGGGGACTGCCACACAAGATATGAGGGCAAGAGCAATTAAGTTTCTCGAATGGTACCAAAGCCAAGAGGTAAGAGAAAGGTAGGAAGGGGGATAATTGGAGCATGTTTGGCTAAGCTTTATAAAGAAAAAGTACTTCCCTGAGTAAGCAAAGACTCACTTTCTACAAAAAAAAATATTCAACTAACCGCCAAAAAAGTAACTTCTACACAAGCTTAGCCAAATGTGCCAAATTCCTGAGTGTGAATGCCCCCTAATTTGGAGGAGTTGCAGGAAGGATTGAAAAAACTGACTACAATATTCAAATAAAACAAAACTTTAACCATACAAGAAAATAAGATACAGGGGAGGGTTTGAATAATTCCTTTCCCTTTTGCCTGCTTTATTGCTGCACAATTCTGTTAATCTTTGTGTTTTTGTGTTTACCATTGCACCATCTAATCATTTATCAAATGAAAAAGGAAAAACAAAGAAGAGAATACTAAGTTCATTTACTGCTCTGCAACAGAATTTATTTGACAGAATCCTAGTATTTAGGTCTTCAACTCTTCAAATAGGCAACTCTAAGCTAAAAAAGCCATTTACTTGCATGCAAATGGATAAGATAGCAAAGTTGAGAATAGGGTTGAAAAGACAATTTTTATGACATGGTGTTATTGAACCCGATTAACCAGTAATAAGAGCCATAACAATATAATAACACTGACCCAAGCAAGATATTACAATTTGAGATTCACTAGGGAACATTCTTCCTTTAATAATAAGCCATAATTTGAATCTTGGCGACCTAACATGATAATCAGATCTTTCATTTCTTGACTAACACGGACAACTATTCAACAGAAAAGATTGCCTGAGCTGTAAATCTTCGACCAGAGTTAAACGGGCGTTAAGAGGTCGTTTTGCCAATCAGGATAATGGATGGGGTAAAACAATAAGAGATGATTTTTCTTGATGTGAAAGTGCATTATTACCTCTTCACAGGAGCAATTTTCACAGTTTCGAGGTTTGCTCTTTTTGCATTAGCACTTGCTCCTCTTCTCCGCCTGTTTAATGAAATGGAAGTGCGGTGATTAATATAGGTATGATAATATTAACTATCTCGTCACATCTAAGATGGCCCTAAGGGGATTTATAGAGAACAAAAACCTTAAACCATGGTCAAGTTTAACTCTACATCCTCTTATATATGAGAAATCAAGGCCAAACTTTCAGGTTTATACAGAAGTACAAATCTGATGGACAAAGTTAACGGATACAGAAAGAAAGAAAGCCGATACCTCTCGAAGCAAGGGACCAGCATTGTCTGCTTACTCGACTTGCTCGAGTTCTTCAACAAATGCAATTCATCAATAACTGATAGTATATCTTTAAACTCAATTCCAGTACCATTAAGCGATAATTCGCCACCCATGACTAAATCGTCCACCTTAGGTTTCTTGAAGTAAAATTCCTGGGTTGGATATATTAGCGACTGCTGAGGCTCATCATCACTAAAGCACCATCTAGAATAAGGAGCAAATGTTGGTTGAGGCAAATCTGCGATTGGTGGTTGAGGACCCCACAAATCATAGAGCATTGATAAATCTAGTAAACTGCTTTCTATTTCAGTCGATGCAGATGCAAGTAACTTCATGATCCTCTCCCGCCTTATGCATTGTTCAGCAATCCCAAAGCTAAACAGTATTGTGTTTGTAGTAGTGTCTGTTAGTCAAAATAAAGAACAAGGATTACTTCAACATCATGCAATATCAAAGATTGCAAAGAGCAAAAAGAATATGCGGAAATGGTAATTATTATTTAATGGAGCAATAGTTTCAGCGATCTGATTAACCTCAGGTATGTTGTAGAATAACTAAGCATAACGAAATAGAAGGACAATAAAATACCTAAAGCGTATCTTCATGTTGTTGATTTATTTTTGTCAGTATTAGTGAATATGCAAAAACAAGAAATTATATACTGTCACTAAGGAGAAAAAGTAATTTGCACAAAGGACAGAAATTGGTGAGATATGGACCTTGAACATCAATTAGTACAGGCCTTTTATCTGATGAGTTCATGACAAATTGGTTATGCTGCAACACCCCATTTGTGGATTTCCACTCCATTTTCCGGTGCAGAATTAGATCAGAGGAGCCCAACTTTGCCAAATCTTGGTTTGGCCCGTGAAAGGGGAGAATATGTTGATAGACCTGAAATGTACAAAGATAAGAGATGTCTGTAAGAAGTTGGGGGCATCAAAGGGAGCATAAAAAATACTAACAAATTGCTCAATATTGATGTGGGTGTGCATTGAAGGCAGATATACAAGAACAAAGATATCAAATTTTACGCGCAGTGGACCACTAATAACCTCATCGATCATGGAGGATCAAGGATGGCTTATTGGAACAAATAGACTAAAGTTCGGATCCAAACACCCAAAAAAATAAAAACTCTTGATGAACGGCTAATATTATACTTAAAGCAGAAATACCATCATAGTATATATAGTGAGATCAACCTTCATGCTCAAGCAAATACTATTACATGACACCCAAATTAAAATGTTCAAGTTGCATACGAGCTAAGAAACAAAGAGACGGGCAAGTTAAACTAAGAAATATGTGCCTAATAG
>CAIGRO010075633.1:0-17543 GCA_903798355.1 Fraxinus baroniana | reverse complement strand
AAATAAAAATAAAAATAAAATTTAACGTAAAATTTATGCTTCGAGACATATGGATGATATGGATTCTATTTTGTTGTTAAGCATTTCTAGATTGGCCCATAAGAAAAGTTTTAAGCAATATATATAGTTCTGGGCTGCTGCCCCAAAACATCGATCAAATTGATTGAAACATTTTCCAAATTTGAATTAGAAAAAGGGATAGGTACCCTCATAATATAAACTACATTTTTTTTTTAATACTGAGAATATGTCGATACCAAATATTTTAAAATTTTCATTTCAAAATTGTTATACAAATATAATATTGTTAAAAACTCTTCCTCTATAAGTCAAACATAATTTCGAGAAAGATTATTAAGGTGTGTTTGATGGTTAGCATGGAATAAGTTTTAGGCTTATTTGTATGAAAATTGTCAATTAAATGTATTTGATTAACTTAATTTTTAATTTTAAAAATATTGTACTTTTCCATAAAGTTTACTTTTTGGAAAGTCCGAATTGCTTAGAAAATAAAAATGTATCCCCATAAAGAAAATATTTCTCTTATTTTTTTAGGAAAACATGGTCACATGACCAATTTTTGAAAAATAATTTTCATGAAAAAATCAATCAAACACTTAAAATAAAAACTTCGATGGAAAATAAACATTTTTCATGAAAAATAAAGTCGATCAAAGACGATTAAGAGTAATTAGCAGAAAAACGTCCATATAGTTTGCATTCATTGCTAAAATAGTCCATATTGTTTTAAATTTGACAGTTGCACCCTCATTTTCCATTCATAAAAATAAAAGGAGAATTGGAACCCTACAAAATCCCCAAATTGAATAAGCCACACCAAACCTCACTTTTCCAAAAGAATTATGCTACATATACATAAAAATGGTACACAAGAAATTATACAAAATGATATAGAGGGAAAAAATTTGATGAAAAAGTTGATAGTATTTTAAGCCGATAAATGGTAAAGTGTCATTTAATATTATGTAATACCTTATTTAAACCTTTATATACACAACAACAAGATCATTTCCAAAATTCTCCAAAAGGAAGAAGCCACCCCTTGAACCCATTCCACTTTCACTTTCCCACTGCTATTTTGACACCGACAACTTCAATGTCGACGCCAGTAACTTTTATTTTCAATTTTTTAAATTGGTTGTGGTTTTTTATAAATCGATTTTACTCCGGGTAGTCGACCCTTGTTGAATCGATCAACTAAAAGGAACTCCAAACATAACTTTTCCAAGAAGCTTTTGTAATTATTGGCTTTAGTTTTCAAACTAATTTTTAACACTCAAGTGAATTGAATTGGCAAGGCAAATATTTGAGTGAAAGAAGGTTTTGAAAGATGCTATTACTGAGCATTCAGTGTGGTATGATAGGGAGATCAAATATTTGAAAAATGATGCTAAGAGGTTGAGAGCTACTTGTAAACAAACATGCTCTTGGGTTTTGTATGCAACAAAACAAGAGGATAAATTAAGCTTCGAAATTAAGACTATCAATGGTGTTCATAGCTGTAGCATGGTGTACAAAAATAGGAGAGAGTATGCAGATTACTCGGGCAATGAAAAGTTCCAAGTCAGTTACAACATTGGAACCCTAAATGTAGTGGATATCAAAGCAAAAACGTGTTCTTATCGAGCTTGGCAGTTGACTATTGGTTTTTTTTTGGGTGGGGAGCTATGAAATACGTCACTTAATGATATACAAATTCAGAATAAAGTTTAAGTAGTAACATTCGGATTAGCATCAAAATGCATGTTTGGCGAGCATTAGGATAAAATTTAAAATATTTCCTTCTTTTTCAGTACCAAGTTATCTTCTAATTCAACTTACTAAATATTTCAAAAAACATAAATTATATGTCTTGGAATCCTTAATTATTTTTATAAGACTCGATGCAATTGATTTTGTTAATCAAGTCAACTGTGTCGAAATTTGATGGATAATATTACTTTTTGGGTAAGGAATGAGCCTCTAGAAGAACTCTAAGTTAAAGCCCTTTAGTCAACCAATTCCATGGCCAAATCTCAACGTTAAAGTTGTACATTATCACTTTTATTATTCCGATAGAAATTGAATTTTGTTATAAAATAGAAAGAAATGGAGAGAAAATTAGAAAAGTCAATAAATATGTGTGTTTTATTAAAAATCAAAGACTCATATTTATATGGAAGAATTATGGCTACAAATGATACAACGATCATAATGATTAGGGCTACACGGATATAAAAATCATTCATAAATGATATCATATTTACAACACTTCTCCTTACCGAATGGCCATGTAAACCTAGCCGTGGTGAAGTAAGCCATGTTAGTCGAGCTGTTTGCAAGTGGATGGGTGTAACAATTAGGTTTTTCTTAAACGTGTGGTTAATCTTTCTTTTCATTCATTTCTCCCCATTTTCACTCGCAATCTCAATCTCTCTCTTCATTATTTCATATATGTTTCCATTTTCTCTATACAGTTGTTCCTTCTACCCACCAAAATTACTGTCTTCTAATCGTCTCTTCTCTTGCACTATTGGCAAGTTGATAGACATTATTTGTGGTGATCCCTAAATCTTTATTCTTTTTCATTTCTTCCACTAACCAAAATCGTAGCTCCCAAAATTCTGTCAATGATGTCATTTATGCTTCTTTATCATCTCTGAAAATTGAAATCCGCTTGTTAAATGTGGATTTGGTNTTGATAGACATTATTTGTGGTGATCCCTAAATCTTTATTCTTTTTCATTTCTTCCACTAACCAAAATCGTAGCTCCCAAAATTCTGTCAATGATGTCATTTATGCTTCTTTATCATCTCTGAAAATTGAAATCCGCTTGTTAAATGTGGATTTGGTAGATCAGATCTATGTGTATCAACTGAAAAATCAGTTCAGGGACAGAAAGATCAACGCAACGATCTCAAGTTCCTTTTCCTTCCACAAGTTATCGCGAGAAAAAATCTTTTTTTTTTTTTTTTTGTGGGAAGAACAAGAAAAATGGTCTTTGATTCAGTTGATAAGATGTTTTTAGTCATATGGGTTTTGATAATCAATAGATTCAAGGAAATGGGTTTTGATGATCAATAGATTCAAGGATATGAGTATTTGGTAAAATTCGAAAAATTTTAATGTGCAGGTCTTTGATTTTGTTATTCGTTCCTAATTTGTTCATTGCTGAAATCTCGAAAACTTGACATCTTGCTTCTATAGAGATAAAGATTGAATTTCTCTGACAAGAAATATGTTCTATTTACGTATACTGTGTTATTTATTTTTTATTATACGAGAATCTGGAAAAGTACAATTTTATTACATGTTTTCTCCTTTTTTTGGTGTAAATAACTTGATAAGTATTGCATGTTTACAGTTTACTTCTTGATGCAATTTAATTGGTTTTTATATTTTTCCTCTGGAATGTGTGACAGTGTTTCTTTGAAGTGGGCCCAAGGGTCAAACTTTTAATAATTCTTTATAATGAAGAATCATGAACATCTAACTTATCTTGACTTAGCAAGTATGACATACACATATATGCTTGGTCATCAATACTATTTGTGTTTCCATTTGATTCAATGACTATAAAATATTTTGTTCTCTGTTTATTTATTTATTTTTATTTTTTTGCATATTAATGCTATGAATTTTGCGCATTATATAAATTCAAATAATTGTTTCTCACACTCAGTGTATTTAAAAATAACTTATTTTTATTTCTCTTTTAACTTGGTGCTTTTCCTTTTGCTTTATATGTATTTCTCATGGCTGCTACTAAATAGTGCGAAAATGCTACAATGTGTATTATCATATTGAAAAATCAGTTCATGAATATTTGCTTTTTATTATAACATATGCTCTAGCGTGTACTAATCTTAGAAGTTAGTACATGTTGAAACAGAACATAAAACACATTGTTTACAATATTGGAGTAGTATTTCAAATATAATTTTTTAAATTAGTATTACCTGTGGATATGGTTATATACTGTATGGAATATTTTGTTTGTATATTTGTGTGCACGTGTATCCATTCTTAATTTGAAATTTGAAATAATTAATACAATTGGATGAGTGTTAAATATCATTGATGTGGGATATAACTTATATTTTATGTCTTTGTTCGTCCCATAATTTAGTACTTAGTATTTAATTAAACAGGTCCAACAGAAGAAAGCAAATAAAATTTGTGAAGCAAATGTCGATTCTTTTTCTCTCTACCTTTTTCAAATTCTTGTTGATTGGTTTTGATGTATTGGATTATGAGATATTTTTCAAATAGATATCATGTAATTCATCATTTTCAGCTTTAGTTGCTTATGATGTGTTATAACTTATGGTCTAAATTTTCAAATAAGAAAAACGAGATGGTTTATTAACACATGTAGTTCACGTCTACCTCACAAAATATTGTTTTGTTGATGTGGGTGAAAAGACTTCAACTAATCTTTAACCATCAAATTGATGTAGAAAGCTGGAAATGGAGATGATATATATGTTCAAGATAGAAGATGAAACTTTAATGACAAGGTTCACCTTGTCATGATCTGACCTTAGATATAAATTGATATGCAATTACTTATATTTCTTATCACTTTAAACAAATTTATATTGTTCGACAGAAATTTGTAAATCCTAGCAAGATAGATAGATGGGATGTTGGTAACTTTTCAGCTTGCTGTGATGTAATTGGCATTGTCAGGAATTTGATTAAAGTCAAAGAATTGAAGAGAGTTGTATGCCTTGCCAGTTTTTTGTACTTACTAGACCCCTTATCAAATTTATTGGAAATATATTTCTACCCTTTTTCACACTATTTTTATAGTTTAAAGCCTTCGTTTTGTCTTTGAAAAGAACTTACAGTATAGACAGGCTCCACTGTTTATTTGGGTAGAAAAGATGTTTGAAGATAAAATCTCATAAAACTAAAACTAACATTATTACTTACACTACATCAGGATTCAGTAGTTTTGCTTAAAGAGAATGAGATTGGACATAAGAATAAATTAGAGAAGGATCAAATCTTTAAGGTTGAACTTGAAGGGAACAGTTCTAATTATTTTTTAAATAAAAAAGCAAAAACAAATGAAAGAGCATCGTTGTGGGTCCCACAAGCCAGAGCAACGAGAAGCACACATTTATAACATGAGCTTGTCAACCTCCAAAAGGTTCCCAATTGTTGCATGCTTGCCACATGTCCTTTCAGATATAATTTAATTTTTAATAAATTCCCCTTTGCCCCTCAAACTATAGTCAATCTACATGATGCACCTCAAACTTTAGTGATTATATTTTAAAGACCATTTACCCATTCTCATGATTAAATAAATATATGAAAGAGTATTGCAATTTACACGAGAGATCAAAAGGAAAACCATAATAATTTCTTCTTATTTATTACATTTCTTTTTTAATAATTTAATTTCATTATTACATGACTAATTAACATCTTGAACTGTAACTAACTTTTTAACCAGCTTCAATAACATAATTTTAGGATCGTGTAATAATAAACCAACGATGGGTTAAGCAAATGAGTAATAGTAATTTAAGAGCACAATAAAGTATGTAACTTTTTAGTTATATGAAATCATTTTTATGAGAATTTATGGGTTGTACATAAAATAATTACAAAATAGAAGGCGTGAATAACAATAATTACAAAATTATTGGTACAGTTTTAAGTCAGTCTCCAACCTTAAGAAAAGAGCAACTTAATCCCCAACCTTATATTATTTTTGAATTTATGGAGTCATGTTATTTTTGAACTCATAATTTGCCACAATTTGAAATAGTTCTTGACTCCTAAATATACAATTAGTAAACACCAAATCGATAAAATTTTTGGGGTTCAACACTAACTTAAGTACATACTTGACAAGGCTTAAAGTGTAATTTAAGCTAATCAAATATACTTTTCATCAATATATTTTGTATGATTTACAACTGTCACTTATTATCTGTTGACGTCGAAAATTGTATGTATAAAATCCAAGCTAACTTATAATGTAAATGAAGATTTTTACTGATAATGACTTGTAAATTACAAGAGTAAACTACAAATGTTTTCATTTATTTTTGCCAAAGGAGATGTTTGAAATCTCAAGTGTTTATAATCATCTCCTTTTTTGAGGATACCTTCATTCTTTTTATAGTGAGAGATAGGCACGACCTTAAATACCTGACATTAAATTAACATGAGTTTAATGCACATAACAAACTGTATTTAATGAGGTCGTATTACCCTCAGGTCGGTGCTCGTCTTGGTGAGGTTGCAGGTCGGATTCCCCCCCAGGTCGGCGCTCGCCTTGGTGAGGTCGCGGTCGAATATCAACATTATCCATAATAACCCGCACTTCATATTTACTAAATTTTAATTTAAACACTCACAAACATGCTTTAAATTAAGAAATAAAACCTAACTTTATAAAATTGAACATGCGAATGCCACATGATTACCTCGAAATTGAACACTTTGTGTCTTCGAGGATTGGATTTACACGATGAAACATTTGGGAGCAACTTTCTATTTTTTAAAGGTTAAAGACCAATATGATAATATAACAATAGATTGGGCACCAATGGTGCAATTTCCAATAAAATAAACTGAATAAGCATTCGCTTGTTCCTTGTAAGAATAAAAAGAAATGAAAACTCATTTCTCTCTCAAAACCTTCCGTTACGTCCCTCTTGTTTTACAGCTCTCTTCTTCATTTCTCTCTAACATCTTTCACACACACACACACACCCACCTTTATGTAACCAAGGATTGAAAGGTGTATATGCAATTTTAATTATAGGGATATATACAAAAATTGCAAAAAGTGAACCTGTTTAATTCTCGAATAAAGTTAATGGACTCCGTCTGCTCATTCGGCGGTGGGTCGTCGGACTCGGCCTTGGACTTCGCATTTGCGTTCAATGATATCAACTTTTCGGATCGAATTCTCCGGATCCAGATACAACCCGACTCACCCAGCTCCAAGCCCGAACCGGTCGAGAGCCTCTCAGGTTGGGCTCGAAACCGCAAGCGCCGACGGAATGGTCATCTTAACACAGCTATTGGTACCAATTATTGTTAAAGTTGTTATATGTATAATTTGATTATTTTTCGCCTTCAAATTCTTTTGGCAAATGAGATTTTGATGGTGTTTGATTTTGGTTGTGAATCTTTGGATATGGTGTTGGGGTCTTTAGTGTTAACAGGTTTTGTGGGTTTTTGTTTAAGGTTGTGGATTGGGAGTTTTCTGAATTTCTTGTTACAGAAAGGATTTTGGGGAATTATTGATGGTTATAAATTATCTGTTTTTCTTGGAAAATATATTGTGTGAACAAGATTTAGTTTTTAAGGAGCTTTGTCCGCAAGTCTTGGAACTTGATATGATTATTTGTTTGTGATGAATTGATGTTAATTTTTATCATCAAGAATTCGAGATTTAGAATTAGGGCTTTGCTGCATGTACACGTAAAAATGAAATAGAGATGCCTGTGTAACAAAATATATTTTCTTTTCTTTATCCCTTGTTGATGGGAAATTTGTGATCCGGCATGGCAATTTTAGCGTAATTGGCTGAATCAGGAGCTTTCGGTTGCACCTCTTTTACATCCACACGTTCTGCTTCAGAATCACTTCTAAAGTTGGTTGTCTATGTACATCTTCATCACTAGTTTTGTATTGACTCCAGCATACCTGTGCACTCTGGCTTTCTTACAAGGATTGCAAGAGTGTATTTAGCTCCATATGTTGGATTCTCCTTTCCTCGTGTTTTGATCACCATCATCCTGTATCGTTCTATATATGAATCCTTCTTGTACTTATTCTCACATGTTGCTGGGTAGCCCTTTTCTTTTCACTGCAAACATGGTTGAATTGATGCAACATTTTGATGTTGTCTTGTACAAAGTTGAATTGATATTTTGTGAAGTTTGTGGAAACGGACTTTAAGGATAACACAGGGATATGAAATGGATTTCTTAAAATTGATCATTGATGCAGGCCATACTATCAAAATTTTTTTCCCCTCAATCACATGTCGGTCAATAACTGGTAATTAAATCTTTGTCATAAAATCTATGGACTCTCTCTCTCTCTCCTGGGGTGGGGCTGGTTTGGTGGGGTGGTCTTTGTTCCAAATGGATTTGTTTTCTCCCATTTCCTGAGTGGAATTCTGATTTATTTCGCTAATGTGACCAGTTTACATATAGTTGCTTATAACAACTGAGGTGGGGCCAAATACGGGTTAACATGTAAATTTAATCTATATATTTTAGGTCTTCTATGTCTAGTGGTGAGAATTTCTGATGCTTGCTTAATTAATTATGCCAATTGTGAACTTCTTTGTTTAGAGGCCACTCATATCTTTTGACAGTTCTTATGAACTGGCATGGATGCTTGCAAGTCATTCCTTTATACACAACATGAAGTTGCTGAGTTAGTCCATTGCTTTATTGAACTGAGCTGCAGCTGTGACCATGCAACGTGAAGAGCAGATTTTAAATTGTAGTATGCCTGATATGGAAGATTATGGAAATCAGGAAGAGGAAATTGTGGCAATGATTGAAGAGACGCCTGCAGTTGTGGAATTGGCTACAAATCAAGTTGGTATGAACAATCTGTTCTTGCTCTATCCTCTATTGTTAAAGAATTTTCTCGACCATCAATTTGAAATTTTCCATTATTTTTCGAAATCTCTGAATGGCACTCTGAAGTATGGCACAGCTTTTTAGTTGATGTCTATAACTCCTCTGCATTCGCCATATTTCATTAAATTTAATAACTGGAATTTTGGACTCCGTGATAATCCATTTAGTAGGTCTTGTTCTGCATCTTAACAAAACGAATGGGATATTCGTGCAGATGATGAAGTAACTCAGGCCAATGAAACATCCTCAAGTATAGACTGTTCACATGTTCAAGTGAAGACGATACACATCAGTTCTCCAATTCTAGCCGCAAAGAGTCCCTTCTTTTATAAGGTAAGTTATGTTTAATATGGTTTGTCTCTTTCTTTGTCTACTCAGATGTAGATTTTTCAATGTTTTATCTCCTCTTTTATAGTTGTTCTCAAATGGCACGAAAGAGTCAGAGCAGCGACATGTAACCATACAAATCCATGCCTCAGGTAAACATAGATACATATTCTTGCTGCTAATTTGCTGTTCAAAAATAATTTACATAAATGATTAGATTCTTATTCGGATTAAATACAGATTGTATTTGCCTATTTATTTCGTCTTTCAGTAGAGGTTTTGAAACTGAAAACTCTCTTTTTGGATACAAAAAAGCTTTCTTTTGGTTTATTACAAGCTATGGAACACGTTCTCTGATCTTTGAATAGGGTCTATGTACATGAAGCAAGCCTCAATTGCTCCGCTCAAATATCTCATCTCTTGAAATGAAATGACAATATTTATCAGTTTCTCGTCCTTAATCTGTTTTAGATACCTGTTTGAATTAATTAATTGAACTTCCATGGCTTGGGTCTCCACTATTGTGAGCAGAAGAAGCTGCCCTCATGGATCTGCTGAACTTTATGTACAGTAATTCTCTACCAAGAACCAAACCTTCAGATTTGCTGGATGTGCTAATGGCTGCCGACAAATTTGAAGTTGCTTCATGTATGAGGTACTGCAGCCGGGTATTGCGGAACTTACCAATGACTTCTGAATCAGCCTTGCTCTATCTGGATCTTCCTTCTACCATTTCAATGGGTGATACAGTACAGCCACTTACAGATGCAGCCAAGAAGTTTCTTGCCGTACGTTTCAAGGACATAAGCAAGTAAGAAATACGGAGTGTTCGCCCATATTTCAAAATCAATGAATTTATATTTGACTTGCCACTGAATTTGTAATCCGTGAATGTTAACTATTATCGAATGTTAAACTGTTTTCTTCTTTACCAGGTTCCAAGAAGAGGTGCTGAACTTACCTTTAGCAGGCATTGAGGCCGTTCTCTCCAGCGATAATCTTCAAGTAGCGTCAGAGGATGCTGTTTATGATTTTGTGCTGAAGTGGGCCCGTACACATTACCCTAAGTTGGAGGAACGTCGAGAAATCTTAAGCACACAGCTCCTTCGCTTCATCCGTTTCCCATGTATGAGTTGCAGAAAACTGAAGAAGGTCCTGGGATGCAATGATTTTGATCCTGAAATCGCTTCCAAGGTAGTACTCGATGCTCTCTTTTTCAAGGCTGAAGCTCCATATCGACAGCGTTCTCTCATGGCAGAGGAGGCCAACACTTCCTCCCGTCGTTTTCTGGAACGTGCATACAAATATCGACCTGTCAAGGTCGTTGAATTTGAATCGCCTCGTCCACAGTGTATTGTTTATCTAGATCTGACACGAGGAGAGTGTGGTCAACTCTTCCCAGCTGGTCGAGTCTACTCGCAGGCTTTTCACTTGGGCGGGCAAGGATTTTTCCTATCGGCCCACTGCAACATGGACCAACAGAGTTCTTTCCATTGTTTTGGGCTGTTTCTAGGTATGCAAGAGAAGGGTTCAGTAGCTTTTGCTGTCGACTATGAGTTTGCATCAAGAACAAAACCGTCAGAGGAGTTTGTGAGCAAGTACAAAGGAAACTACACCTTCACAGGAGGAAAGGCAGTTGGCTATCGGAACCTGTTTAGTGTCCCGTGGTCTGCATTTATGGACAACGACAGCCCTTACTTCATTGGCGGGATTCTCCATCTAAGAGCCGAGCTTACGATTAAGCAATGAGTTGCCATTAGGACATGTAAGAAGGTAGATCAACTGATACTTTACATATGTAAGTTCAATCCTAAATGTTGAATGAAATCTTTCCCAGTGTTTTGGAATGGTTCTACCGTTCTAGGAGCTATTATGTTTATACTAGTCTTATTCATTCCCCCTCAAAGACATATATGATCGGTTTGTTCTTATCTACATCTCAGTGATGGGTGAAATAGATTTTGCGAAAAACGATTATATCCAATCTTGGTCACCTTTCACCTTTTCATAACTAAAGTCGCTACCAAATCTTTAAAGTGAAACCATCAAGTTTCATATTTAAAAAGGTTACTATAACACGGCTCTCACTTGAATTTCTTAGATGATGAATTCATGTGAAAACTCTTCTCTTTTATACGCAAGTTGCATATTTAAAGGTGAGTGATGATTGAATTACACCAAGCCTTTATTAAAGGAAGATGATTGATACAGACTGAC
Organism: Fraxinus baroniana; assembly: GCA_903798355.1. Taxonomy (NCBI): domain Eukaryota; kingdom Viridiplantae; phylum Streptophyta; class Magnoliopsida; order Lamiales; family Oleaceae; genus Fraxinus; species Fraxinus baroniana. The sequence continues at coordinate 6,365 of CAIGRO010075633.1, read as the reverse complement.
AGATGGACATAAAAGATTAACTAATCTAATTCTAATGTGAGTAGGCTCATAATAGGGATTAGGGAATGCCCTGACTCTGGGACTGGAATCGACGTGCTATCCAAAGCCTTCAAATTTGTTGTCGGGTTAAAATATTACCTTTGAGCAAAATGGAAGTGAAAACCTAAAAGAGAAGGAAAGTTTTGACTTCTGACATTCTTTTACGAGTAAATAAAGGAGAATGATTCACTATCATTATTCTATTGATAATCTCCATAATTTTAGTGCTAAACTGGCTCCGTAAGGAAAGAAAAAACTATGGCGTGCCTTGACACCGCATTTTATGGGGCAAAGTCCCAGTTTCTGTCTACCAGCAACAATATGAAGGAACCTAAATGATTAATTTGGGACCCGAGGATTGAACAAAGTTATGATTGCATCATAGACTTTGTGGAGTCAAATTCTTATCTTGATGTTTTAGCACAATTCTTATTCAAAAAATCAAGATTAACTTATAAAATATATATGAGAGTAGAGACCACTTCTAGGAGACTTTTTGTTGCTACCCACCTAACCCGAGGACTACTACAGGCTACTAGCAAAAGAAACAGAATTTTTTGGAATAATAGCAGATTCTTGATCAGTAGTGTAGGATCTACATTAGGGAAAACTGAGACATCTTCTACACTTACACTTTATGAACACAAAGCACTTGCACTGATCAGCAGATTCTTCAGATCGTACTACATGGGACACAACAAGAGTTTTCACCTGATCTCATTCATCTTCCTCCAATTCTGTTGTTCCATCCACTGTGTTAGAAGCAGTTTCGACGATGATCTAGCCGCCATTCTTCAAGACCATGCTTTCAAAGCTCTAACCAATGAGCGTCCACATACTGGAGCCCTACACAATGCAAGTCTCCCAGCAAACTTAGCTGGCATTAAGGTTTCAGCTGTCGGGCTCAGGAGCAAAACCTTGTGGAGAAATGGTGCAAATTTTAGTGGTTTTCGTATCCCTCCGAAATCTCTACCAGTGCCTTATGTGAGGAGAATTCTTATTGTGTACCATAATCTTGGCAACTGGTCTTCTTTATACTACAACTTATCAGGTTATTCTCTGATAAGCCCTGTTATTGGATTTATGGTTTATGATGCATCCCATTTGAGCAGCAGAAGCAAAAATATCTCGAAACTCGAGCTCAACACAATGAGGAAACCTATTTCAATTGAATTTCACACTTCAATGGTCGAAAAAGGCACTCAAGAAAGAGCAAAATGTGCTGCATTTGATGCTTATGAGAAGGTGTTTCTAAGTGAAATGAACTTGCCTAATGTGTGTTACAGTAAAACTTTAGGCCATTTTTCAATAGTCATTCCTAACAAGAATAAGCAGAAGGTGCGGGTTTTGTGGGTTATTGTGTTTTTGTTCGGGTTCTTGGGGTTAATCTTTGTGGGATTGGGTGCAACTGTGGTTGTAAAATCTGTAGCAGAAAGGAAAACTCAAGATATGGAAAAGGAAGCTGATGACGGAGAGTTCCTTGAAACATATTGGATTAATAGCAGCAAAATGCCTCGTGCAGCAGTAACAAGAACTAATCCAGTACTCGAGAGTACGAATCTTCCAAGATGGTCTTGGTATGGTTAAGTTTTTTGTTTGAATTTATTCACTTATTTTGATTGGAATCATTGATTTATATGACTTTTTACGTGAGATGTGAATTATTGGTATGGTAGCATAATCTTGATGGTCGGTAGATAATAGTGTCAAAGGCACATTATTGTGTAGTTTTTCTTAAACGTCATACATATTCACTTCCAAGGTACAATCTATCATTATGCAGCCATTCCATAAGGCCACATCTCTTTATAATTACAGCAATTAATTCATGACTATTGATCTACTATTTGCTTATATCAAGCGATCGTGATCAAGTCAGGCCAACAATGGCATTCTTTGGCTTGATTTGATCCATAATTTAATTTCATTGACACTTTCTAACTGTCCCGTGTCAACGGGCATAAAGCTTCAATAGCACCTCAAGTCCATCTACACAGAGTATGGAGTAGGCCAGTCGCCTCTACAGCCTCACGGCTTAAAGCCCCTCTCATTCCTAAAATCATCAACAGGGGGAATAACTTCACATAAAATATATTGAAAAAAGATTTGGTACAAGAGTGAATAAAAATCTTGATTCTTGACTGGCAGATTAGTCGGTAGCACAAGTAGCTTCTGAAGAGAAGTGCAGGCTAGACAGTTTGAAACTTAAGTGACATAAACCAGACGACACTAAAGCAAAACGGGGATAAATAGACGAGCGTATTTTTGCAAAGAAAACAGATGAACAATCTATATTCAGCCATATAAATATCAGTATAAAGGAGAGTTTACATATGTCTTAACAAATTAAGGGCACGCATGGGATGGGAGAGCTCTCAAACAACATGAAGCAGAAATAATATAGCATGCCAATATTATATTTATGCTAAATATCTAAACATTGTTTTCTCCCATCCTACCATGAAAAACTTGAAAATTAAAAAAAGAATGCAAGCAGCTGAACCCATAAATCACCAGATTCGCCACAATGTGAACTTAGCAGAACTACAAATCATTTCCAGCCAAACAAATGATATTACAATAAAGGAATAAAGAAAATGTCAACAAACTAGCAACATCTCCAAAAAAGTATAAATCAGGGTTTTTTGGAGAGAGGCAGCGAGCTAATGTGCATGACAGAATGTGCATTTTAGCAGCAAAATAGTACGAACAACAACCTGAAAAAACCATTTATATTTTGTTAAATCAAATCCCTCGTGCTTGACGGTTAGTAGAAGCTGTATCCTTCAACTGAATGGCAAGGATACAGGATGCAGAACTTAAAAACGGAAGTCTCAGTTTACTTCAGTGCTCCCTTTCCCTATTTAAGTCCATTATAAATTTATAATAGTTCTCAACGGGCCCAATCTCTCACATACTCTATCATGATTCATAGGGTATTATGAGTGGGAGGGAAGGACATAACTAAAAACTATTAGGGCTGCCATCAAGCTACCCAATAATAGAGTTGGCCCTACACATCAAATATAAATACCAAGATGCTCCTAGGACCAAACTGAATGGACCACAACATACTGGCTTTACTTGGTTAGACACAAACCTGTAAACTGAGGGTTTGTTTGAGCCCCATTTTTAGTTATTTTTTGAAGAATGTGTTAGAAGTGTAAAATTATTTTATTGAGAAAATGTGTGATTAACAATGAGTTTGGGGGAAAAAAGAATGGAGATCAAACAGGGGCTGAATATTATGCAGCCTGGAAGTAAATATTTACCACTTTATTAATTCACTATTAAAAACATTGTTCAATCTGCATAAAAAACAAGTGTCCTTGTACTTCCGTATTCTCTATTAGTAATTTATGAGAGACAAGAAATTATATCAAAGTTCTTACTCATATATGTATAGATAATAGTAAAGAAACTGACATAAACATGATAATCAGTATAAAGGAGCACAGCAAGGAAAAAATGTCGCACAAGACATAAAAAGGCCATGAAGATAGTTGAACATCTCAATTGCAATAGATGTAATTGTTTGAAACAACCATAAAAAATTCGAAAAGGCAAGCTACCCTTATTAACTCCAGAATTAACAATGAGGCTACAAAACATTTATGCTATGATCGAGAAAGAAATCCTCATCAATTGATACAAACTCAAATTCAATCGAAAAGAACACCTATCATAGAGAAATTTCAGTACCTAAATTATACCAACCAAACCTCAACGGAACCATCAATGTCACACTCTGGTCTTTCGAGCAAGCTTTGACCACTCGGTGTGGTATGCTCCCGGACGATCAATCCTTTCATAGGTATGCGCCCCGAAGTAGTCCCTCTGAGCTTGCACGAGGTTTGCAGGAAGCCTCCCACGCCTGTACGTATCGAAATACTGCAAGCTAGCAGACATCCCCGGGACACTGATACCCTTCTGAATTGCCAACCCCACTACTCTCCTCCACGCTTCTTGTCTCTGCACCATCTCCCTAGCAAACTCTGGATCCACCAACAAATTCGCAAGCCCTGGATTCCTCAGGTACGCTTGCTTGATCCTATCCAAGAACACAGCCCTTATAATGCACCCGCCCTTCCAAATTCTTGCAAGCTCCCCCAAATTCAAATTCCACCCCTTCTCAAAACTCTTCGCCCTCAACAAATTCATTCCTTGTGCATAACTACAAATCTTGGAAGCATAAAGTGCTTGCCTAACATCATCAATCAGCCTCTTCTTATCCACCATGCCCACATTGTTAATGTCCTCCTTCAACCCTTCCTTCTCAAAAATTTTGGACGCGTTCTCCCTCTCCTCCTTCAAACCACTCATGTACCTAGAATCTAACGAAGCCGCAATAGTGGGTGCTGCAATAGACAGCTCAGCGGCCTGCTGAACAGTCCATTTCCCAGTACCTTTCATCCCAGTTTTATCCAAAATCTTATCCACCAAATGGCCATTTTCAGTCTCTTCATCCTCAACCCGGAAAATATCTGAAGTAATCTCAATCAAGAAACTCTCCAACTCCCCACGATTCCACTCAGTAAAAATCTCCGCCAATTCATCATTACTCAACCCGCCAACATTCTTCAAAACATCATACGCCTCGGAAATCAGCTGCATATCACCATACTCAATCCCATTATGCACCATTTTCACAAAATTCCCCGACCCCCCTTCGCCTATATACGTAACACAAGGCCCATCATCCACCTGCGCCGCCACCTTGTCCAATATATGATGTATATTCAGATATGCCGTATGTGATCCTCCAGGCATCAAAGAGGGCCCATTCCGGGCCCCATCCTCTCCACCCGAAACTCCCATTCCTAAATACAGAAGCCCTTTTGCAGAGGCTTCCGACACACGTCGCTCAGTATTTTCATACCACTCGTTACCTCCGTCGACAATCGTATCGCCGGGATCCATGTGGGCCGATAAAGCGCCAATTGTCTGATCAACCGGAGCTCCGGCTTTGACTAGGATGATTATGGACCTGGGCTTTTTGATGGACAGCACGAATTCTTTCGGGCTATACTGGCCGAACAGCGGGAGCCCACCTTCGCGTTGGGCTCGATCCACGGTCTCGTCTACCTTAGAGGTGGTCCGGTTGTAGACGGAGATGGGGAAGCCCTTCTCGGCAATGTTCAGGGCCAGGTTCTGACCCATTACTGCCAGGCCTGCCAGTCCAATCTGCGAAAGCGTGGCTGACTCCATTGTTGTTGAGAACTAAAACTCCCGTGAAATGTATTGAGGAGATAGAGCGAAGGTGGAGACTGATGAAATATATATAAATATACAAGAATGATATTTGGTAATAAAATGACGAAACTGTCCTCAATGATTTTTTAATTTTTCTCTTTAGAATTCTAAAAATTTAGCCCTAATTTGAGCCCTATTTTTGAATAAAAATCACTCTCACACAACGTTTTGATTTCATTTCAATCACACGCAAATTCAAAAAAAATCTTATTTTTTAAACACACATTTCTAATTAATACGCTATTCAAAAATGCATTTTTTTAATAAAAATGGAGTTCGAACAAATTCTTATTGTTTATTTTTTATTCGTTCTTTTTAAAGCAAATACGTAGAAATAAAACTTGGAAATCACTTTAAATAGGAATAAATTTGGCATTGTTTAATTTTTTAATAAATTTGTGAATTTTTTTCTATGTTTTAAGGTTAAATGTTTGAGAGGGATGTTCGAAGCTCAAAATAATCTTTTTACCATAAAACATATTTTAGGTGGATTTGGTGCAATGGGAAATAGCATTTCTTTTTAACCAGAACGTGGGCAATTTGGTCAATTGAATAATTATTACAATTTAGAATGGAGCCGTGGGACTCGTGGGAATGTGGCGGACTCATCGAGGGGGTAAAAGGTTAGTGACCAACAAAGGGTACGATGACTTCTAGGTGCTGTGGAATATGTGGGGGGCGGGCGGGGGGTAGAGGGGGGGGGGTACGATGACTTCTAGGTGCTATAAAACGTGGTCGTTTAAGGGGGTTGGTGTTTGGTAGGAGAGGAAATAAAATATCTACGGGATGTAATAGTGAAGAATGGGAGTGGACAAAATGACAAAATCAAATCAGATCAAATCGAGTGATTCGGTTTATTTCCATTTTACAAAAAAATTTAACGATTACAATTCTCAAAAATGAAAACAATTTAGTTTTGGTTCGAGTTTAGTTCTTGGCTTTTAGTTTTAGAGCCAAGAACTAAACTCAATATTTAAATTTTATTATTATTATTATTATTATTATTATTATTATTATTATTATTATTATATATACACTAGGTGCAAGCAACGTGCAATACACGTTTGCTTAGT
>CAIGRO010075626.1:0-14342 GCA_903798355.1 Fraxinus baroniana | reverse complement strand
AAGCTAAATCCATGTCAAAAATTCTTGGAATGTGCTGGCTTTAGGATAAGAATGAACTCCATTTTTGTAGGACACAATTCGACTTGGACTCTTCTCCATTATGGCACTTTAACAATGAACAAATAGATTTTTCGTTAGTACATTTATTGTGGGAAGGACAGTAAGTTCCTCCTTTAAAATGCACCAAGTTAAATACAGTTATACTATTCACTCATACTTTTTAGATTATTTACATTATCCACTCATACTTTTTAGGTTATTTTTACTTTTAGGCATTTTTTTTTTCAAAGTAGGCGGGTCGAGTTAAACCCGACCCGTCCCCCTACCCAGCCAACCCATATAAAAACAATAAAAAAAAAAAAAAATCGACCCAAATCGTCGAATTGGTTTGATTTGGACGATTTTAGCAGGTTCGGTCGGGTTTTGCTTCTAATAAAATGATCAGTTGTGAAACGGTTATAAACTAAGTAAGGAAAATACTTTAATGATCATTTTGGAATTTCTTACATACTTCAGCTTGCTAGTGAAATTAATACAAGATTCAGGGAGATTGGTGCAGATTGTCTCAAACCTTTGTTCATCTTGCATTTTGGTTCAAACTTTTAAATCTTGGCATTAACCATCCCAACCATTTGCATTCTCGACACAATTGATCCATTTTGGATGAATTTAGTCCAAAAGACCTTTAGTTTTGTGCGTGCAATGCAATTACTGTTGCTTTATTTTTTTATTTAAAAGAAACAATTTCGTCATTATGAGAATTGTAACAAACAAAATGAGATAGTAATTTATTTACAAATTTCGAAAGGAATCCATTTTATGTTATGCAGCCCCAAATCTTATGCCATTATGAGAATTTCACCACTGAACTTTGCTCGAACGCATCTCATGTAAACTATAGTAGAGAAATCAAGTTTTCAGCCATTCTCGAGTAGAATGGCAGAAGAATGGTCTATATACATTGGGCACTAGAATAACAGGGAGATTTAGCAGGATTGACTATTGCTGTAGACATCCTTTTTTACTTTCCTCGTGAGCCTTGGCCATTTGCAACACTCAATTTATGCTACTTATCCTTGAGATTGATATTGGAGTGAGGAAAGAGGAGATGGTTGAGTTTGAGGTCTTTGGATGTTCTTTCACTTTTCCGCACCATGTTTCGCAACATTAGCTTGGGATACTTTTTCTTCTTCTTCTTTGGAGGTCCACTTCGGACTAAGATTTCCATGAATTTGATTTGGATATCCTAATCCAACATCTCTTCGAACTTTCTAAATCAGCAAAAATTGTTATTAGACTTGCACTCGAGTGTACAACTAAGTTTAGTTCCAAAATCAAATGGAATATCCTCTTTTTTAGATGGGGTTTACTATTATTCATTCCCATTTCTTTAAATAAATTCTCTTTCTATATGTACCTTTAACTCCAGACGATTGAGTCATGTAAAAATAAATAAGAATGTGTTTGATTGACATGGAAATATATTTTAGAAAAGAAAATATTTTCCTTGATTTAAGGAAAACAAAAACATACTCCACCAAAAGAAAATGCTTTCCTTAAAAACAAGGAAAATTAGACAGATTTTTAAAAGTTGGAAAATATTTTTCATGAAAAAAAATAGCAATCAAACACTTCGAAATAAGAATTTAGGTAAAAAAAAAAAACTGACATTTTTCTTGAAAAATAAATGCAATCAAACATCAAACATACTTTAAATGTCTTTTCCTTCTAATTTTATTTTTTACCCTTACGTGAACCTTGTGTTTTTGCTACAAGTATAAAGCTCATCAATGTAGCACATCATTTTGCTGACGAACATTAGACTTTTCAATAGAACGGGGCCCTTCCTAGTTGTTGTATTGGTTTGGCATAGTAAAAATGTAGTAACTACTGGCATTAGGGCGGCGACGGTAGTGAAAGTTTGGCAGGTGTAACTACTGGCATTAGGGCGGCGACGGTAGTTAAAGTTTGGAGGGTGCTAGGGGCTTGGATCTTTGGGGTGCAGGTTTGGGAGGAGAAGAAGTTTACTATTTTTTTTATTTTGTTTTCTAATAATCTTTTATTTTTGAAATGNTTTCAATAGAACGGGGCCCTTCCTAGTTGTTGTATTGGTTTGGCATAGTAAAAATGTAGTAACTACTGGCATTAGGGCGGCGACGGTAGTGAAAGTTTGGCAGGTGTAACTACTGGCATTAGGGCGGCGACGGTAGTTAAAGTTTGGAGGGTGCTAGGGGCTTGGATCTTTGGGGTGCAGGTTTGGGAGGAGAAGAAGTTTACTATTTTTTTTATTTTGTTTTCTAATAATCTTTTATTTTTGAAATGAAGAAAATCTGATTTCAAATAAAAATAAAATAAGAGCAATTTCAGTTCATGTTCAAATTTAAAGGTTATTATGGACAATATCCATTCAAAATGATCATTTGTGCTAAGAATGCAAAGGTTATGACGGTTAATATCAAGATTTTAAAGTTTCGGACCATTTGCGCCAATTTCCTTAAGTTTATAAAGAAAGCCCATTTAGAGTCACTATGATAATAATAATAATAATAATAATAATAATAATAATTTTCAGGTGTTATTAAAATTAAATTTTTATGTTATAATTTTTTTTGGCAATACGTAAATAAAAAATTGTGATACTGATTAATATTGATTGTTTTACCCTTCTCGCTTTGTGACTTGGAAAAGCCCTTTCAAGAAAAACTGCCCAAAACTTACTCTCATTCTCCGAATTGTGATCAAACGCTCTTCAGAATCTTCTGCAACTTTGCTTTATTGATTATTTGCCCTACGAATCAATGTTGCCGGCCGGTATCTTTCTTGAATTATATCCCCAAAATCTCTGTAAATCCACGCCCAAATAAAGTAAAAGCTGAAAACCCAAACCCTAGTCTTTACTATTTTTTATTTTTTTTTCAAATCCTGATGAAATTTTACCCTCATTTCATCTGATTTCCTCAACTGGGCTGTCAATGGATTTTAATGAATTGGAAGCGATGGAGGGCCTCAGATGGTCATGGCACTCCTGGCCTGCTACCAAGCCCGAAGTTGCGTCTCTAGTCATCCCACTATCCATCATGTGCACCCCCTTAATGCCGTTTAATGAGCTTCCGATTCTGCCTTATGATCCTTTGACTTGTTCCCAATGCCACGCAGTTTTGAATCCGTATTCCCGGGTTGATTACACTGCGAAAATTTGGGTCTGTCCGTTTTGCTATGAGAAGAATCGGTTCCCAGTATCGTATATTCATATTACTGAAAATAATATTCCAGCCGAGCTTTTTCCTACCTACTGCACCGTGGAGTATCATTTGAATAAAAGGGGTTCGGAACAAGGCTCGGGTTTGAGTTCTGGTCTGGGCTCGGCTCCAAGCATGAATAAGGCATTGGGTTTGAGGTCTAATAGTAGTTCATTTACATCAACGTCAGCATATTTGGGTTCAAGTTCGGGTTCGGATTGGGCAGGGCATGGGTTAGTGGTGGGGCCAGCGATTGTGTTTGTTGTGGATGCTTGTACACCAGAAGACGAGCTGGGACTGCTGAAGAGTGAATTGTTGCATGTCATCACTGGATTACCAGAGAATGCCCTGGTGGGTTTGGTTGTCTTTGACTCTATGGTGAGGGTGTATGACTTGGGATTTACCGATTGTTTGAGGGTTGTTCTTTTTCATGGCGAGCGTGAGGTTTCATCCGAGCAGGTATATTTCGAAAGAATACATGTTAGTTAATTTCGAGAATGACGCATTTTTTGTATTAGATTTCATATTAGAACAAAGTTCTTTGTTTCAGTTGCTATATAAAATGTTGCCTTATATATTCTGCTGAATATTGCCCAAATTGAATACTATCACATTTTCCTGCCTATGTTACTGGGTTTAGAAACATGAATGTTATTTTGTTATATTTGTTATATTTTCTATTCACTAATTTTTGTAACAGGGAAACTAAGCCAACCTCTTCACATGTAAATTGAACATTGTGTAAATATATTTTTCTTATTTGTGTGTTTCAAAGCTAGTAGTCGTGCTGCCATTTATCCATGATTTTACTTGGTTTTTAGACCTAATATATTGGAAATACTTGCTATTGTGATGAAACTTGAAAGATGATGAAATAATTGCTTTAATTTGATAAATATGGATAAAGTTGTAAAATGAGAAGATGGGGATTGTTGTCAATGTAAGATATCAAAAGAATTCAATGAACTATGAGATTAGCCATACACGATTGCAAGGTAGCCAGCTATTTAAGAAAACATGAAGTGTAACTTTGCAATTAAAACTCTTCTTCCACAACTTGAAGCTCGTAAAACAAGACTGCCATAAAATTGAAATTTTAAAGGTCCTTTATAACATAAGTAACGCTCTGTCTTGAAATTTTTTCTTGTCTCCTTCCAATCTCATATATAAATAAAGGATGTCAACGGATAATGAAAAGAAAAGATAAATACTTCAGCAATCAGAAAGAACCTCCACGGAGGTTGGCTTAGTTATGTTCGTTCTTATACAAGCTCCTTAATATATAGATCAGCATAAAGTACTTACAGGAGAAAGTGCAAATTACATTGATTCACTCAACCATTTCCTCATTTTTTTCCAACCCTGAACTCTTTCTACCCTCTGTCAAACCAGCTATGATACAGACCCCTCCAATTCTTCAATCCGCTTGCATAGTGTTAAATTTTTGTTTGATTACAAAGTCTACCTGAGCTACTACACCTCCTTTCTGTAGATCACTTCTCCACTCCCACTTTGCATTCTTGTCTAAACTTGACCCATTATTTCCCTCACTGTTCTAGATTGGTTATTCATGATGGAAGCAGAATATTATTGACTCCGATGCCTTCAATAAAAAATATCCAACCAATTCTTTTTGGTTCTCTTTATCAAGGGCTCCAAGCTTGCTGCCACTATAAGCTGGTTGTTCGCAGATAGAAAGGAAACTGGTGGAGAAATGGCAGTGATGGAAGGTAATGGAGTCAGTATCTGTCTATGATAAACAAAGTGGGGCAGCTTCATTTTATAGCTTCCTGAAATTTTACGGAAATTTATTTGAATTATTAGTTTAAGTGCAATATTTTGTCGAAGTTAATGACTTTTATCAGCTAATTTTCAGGTTATTTCATTCAATATGTATGTCATATTTGTTTGGAATAGAAAAATGGGGGAAAAAAAATCCGGTCTTGATGAAATAATGTGGTTATAGTAATTTGATGGGGCCAATACACCAGTAGTATGCATTGATGCTTTTAAGCTGGGTGTTTTAGGTGAGGAGATTTTCAATGACTAGTTGTAGGGGGCAGATGAAACATTTAGTAACATAAGACCTGTACTCTTGTAATCTCGAGGTAGGTTTTGAGCTGGGGAAAATTTCAGGATTCTTTTTCTATTCCATCTTGTTGTGTTTGCATCCGTTTCATTTCTTTGCCTGGCTCAACACCCCTAAGTAATAATTGTTTTGATTATCGATCAATGGAGCTACTTGATATTACAATGAATTAAACCTCCGTTTGGGAAGAATTTATAAATAGATAGAAATGAGTGGTGGATAAGTGAATAGTACTTGTGGTTCCATTGGAATGTGTGGTTGAGAATGGAGTTTGACCAATTTATAAATGATTTATAAATTTTCCAAACGGAGACTAAGATGCCAATCCCATATCTGTTTTTGTTTTTGACATGTCGCTCGATTCTCTTTTATTTTTAAACTACTTGCTGGTGTCTAATTATTACTTTATTATCAGACTAAGCAGCTTCTTGGGCTCCATCACATGATACAGTCCCTTGGAAAGTCATCAGCTGTTCAAAGAAAGGACTTTCTCTTGCCAGTGTCACAATGCGAGTTCAACGTAACATCTGCAATCGAAGATATCCGTTCTTCACCAGAGACCATGCGAGGACACCGGCCTCTACGGGCTACAGGTGTTGCAATATCAGTGGCTGTAGGTCTTCTAGAAGGATGCTCGGTGAATACTGGTTCTCGTGTCATGGTCTTCACATCAGGACCTGCAACAATTGGCCCAGGGATTATCGTCAACCCTGATCTTGGCAATGCCATCAGAACTCACCGAGACCTTAATAATGTTCATGCAGCCTACTATAGAAAATCCTGTGAATTCTACAAGCAAATATCTCAAAGATTATCTGATTCATCCATCATTCTTGATCTTTTTGCCTGCTCTCTGGATCAGGTTGGAGCAGCAGAAATAAAAGTCCCAGTTGAAAGTTCAGGTGGTTTCATGATGTTAGGGGAGTCATTTGCATCGGACCAATTTAGAAAGTGCCTGCGTCAAATGTTTGACCGTGATGACAGTGGAAATTTAAAGATGTGTTTTGATGCAACTATAGAGATAGTAACGACAAAAGATGTGAAGATTTGTGGGGCCCTTGGTCCCTGTCATTCTACGCGGAAGATGAATAATTCAGTAAGCAACAAAGAAATCGGTGAGGGTGGTACTTACATTTGGAAACTGGGGACAGTCACTAGCAAAACATGCATTGCTTTCTTCTTTGAAGTGGGTGATGGACAAAATGTTCAATCTGGTTCTGCATTTTTCATACAGTTCATAACACGTTATCGATATGGTAACATGGGAATCCGGAAAAGGGTGACAACCGTTTCACGAAGGTGGGCTGGGAAGCACTCTCCTGAAATTGCTGCCGGGTTTGATCAGGAAGTAGCAGCTTCAGTTATGGCTAGACTTGCTATCCACAGGACAGAGAGAAGTCATGCACATGATGTTGTAAGATGGTTGGATAAGACATTAATTCGTTTTGCTTCTAAATTTGGGGATTACATGCCTGAAGATCCATCTTCCTTCCGTCTTTCATCCAACTTCTCTTTATACCCACAATTTATATACTACTTGAGGAGGTCACAATTTATTGACGTCTTCAACAGCAGTCCAGATGAGACAGCTTATATCCGTCTGATGTTAAATCGTGAGGGAGTGGTTAATTCTCTTATCATGGTCCAGCCTACCCTTTTCCAGTATTCATTTGATGGTCCCCCCGTCCCAGTCCTCTTGGATGTATGCTCCATATCTCCAGATGTGATTTTGCTTTTTGATTCCTTCTTTTACGTTGTCATTCACTATGGTTCTAAGATTGCTCAGTGGAGAAAACTTGGTTATGACAAGGACCCGAGCCACGAGAATTTCAGGAAACTTCTAGAAGCTCCCGAGCTTGATGCTGAGCAGCTGGTGGCTGAAAGGGTTCCTGTCCCGAAACTTATCAAATGTGACCAGCATAGTAGCCAGGCACGGTTTCTTCTTGCCAAGTTAAATCCATCCGTTACACATAATTCAACGTATACAGATGGTTCGGAAATTATATTTACTGACGATGTAAGCCTGCAAGTATTCCTTGAACACTTGCAAGAATTGGCAGTACAAGGTTAATTAGTGGAATTTTGCAGTTTTTAGCTTCTTTCTGTAATAATAGACAAAATATTGTTGTATATTAATTGTTTCTAAGGGTATAGAGGAAAAGTTGAAGAGGGTTTCTCATTTGGGCTTTAGCCTTTATGTATTATTCACCAGTTGTTGTTTCGTTTCCTGCTGGGTGTAATTGGTATTTATAACACGGATTTTGGAGTTGGAAGAGTTTTCATTATTGTGAATTTTGAGAAACTGACTAATACGTGATTATTATGGGGGGCGGAGACCGGCAACTCTAGATGTGTAAAAAACGAAATGTGGTACATGTTTGCGAGTTGTTTATATTCTGTTTAAATTATAAACAAATATAAATAAATAATGGATAAATGAGTAATAGTGCGTATCTCATGAAATATATAGAAGATAAGAAGTATTTGATCGATTGTAAATACATTATAAACATGAGCAGGTGGTTTGTGCTTAGTTTGGCATGTCGAGTTTTGTTATGTCATGTTAGGTTGATCGACGTGTATAAAAATGAGGAATGTCACTTATGACTTTTATTCATACCCTGCTTGAGTTCTTCGATATAGGGGCGATAAAAATGTAAATTGTCCTATACCTTGTCGTCTCATCCTGAATGACATGGGAGTTCCTTGCCGTGTCAGAGAATTGGGACGAGAACAAGAAACATAGATTTTATTCATACTCTATATGCTAGTTAATTATTGTTTTATGTGTTTAAATCATATTTAAAAGAATATAAATAACAAATAAATAAATGAGACGAGGAATTGAGATATCTTATTCTTGTCCTCCTTAACTCTCGGAAACTCTAAATGGATGAAGAGGAATGGGGTCTAGGAAAGCCGCCTTGACCTCGCCCCCATCTCGTAGTCTTCCCAATAATATGGCTCAACACAGCTAGCCATTGACCCTTAAAACCTAAGGGATAGGTTGGCCTACGGGATGGTATCGAGCAAGTTGTGCTTTGGGTGTGTAGCTCGTTCTAGTTTTACAACCTATAAACTATGGGGTGTGACAAAGGTAATCGTTTTTTTCTTTATTTTAAAATATGTTTTTCTCTCTTATTTACAATCACACTTTTTTAATAAAATAATATTATACACAAATTCAAATCTTTTCCTTATTTTTTAACCACACAGTCTCCATCATCAAAATATTATTCTAGAATGCATTCTGGACAAAAAAAAAATAAGGCTCAAACAAGCTCTTGGTATGAATTAAAATATAAGTCAAAATCAATAATTAATTTTAATCACACATTTCATAGGATTTACAATTTTTTAATCACATATTTTATCAATTTATATCAAATTTTACTAAAAATCTGATTTTAAATGTATCTAACAGGTGCTAAATAAGAATAGCCCATGTCGAATTTGAGGGGAAGATCACGTTCTCCTTTATTCTAATTTCAAGACGGGATAAAGTACCTTTGTCCTACTCTGAACAAGACGTGTGGACGGAATATTTTGTCATCCCTACCTTTACACCATGTTTGCCTATGTTTTGGCAATCATTGGAATGGCTTGTTTGACTTGCATCCAACTTTGCTAAATTTAGAACTACCTCAGCTTTTAAATGGAACGGATCAACTATTAGTTTTGCTCTGTAAGTCAGATATTACTGATCTAACCTATAAAAGCTCTTCGGCACATGCTTGCAGAATTTGTTTTGGTATCTGCTGCATCTGACCTAAGCATAGTGCACTCATCAGTGGTAGTGGATGGTCTCCAGTATACTTGGGCTAGAATACTCCTTCATTTAATACTTTAAACCTTAATGTAGTGAAACTTTTTGAATGGACCTTCAATATTTATGGAATTTTAGTAGAAGTATGATAGCATCTGTTTAAATTGCAAATCTCTTGTGAATAGATACAAGTTTTTACTTCGTTTTTTTCCCTTGTCGTTTTAATTTTCTGCGTCTCTTGTAGTTTCTTTAAGGATCTCTACTAATTCTTTAAACTACTGTAATCGTAGATTAGTAGCCATAACTCAGACAGAGTCCGCAAATTGAAGAGTCAAATCACAAGGTTGATTGCCCGTGTGCAAAAGGTGGTACTTTTCCTCCATCTTAAATTTTCTGTGAAGAGTTGCACAAATTTCACTGTTCATCGTTTGAGTTGTATTTGCATATTTGCCAACATCTACATATGCAGAGAAGGATTATAGTAATTTCCTTGCTTATAGTTGTCCTGGTGGGCAATTATGCATTTCTTTTATCGTGCATGAGATGATTCCATATTCCATCATTACAAATTTTAAATTGTTTAGCCCCTGTTTGGTTTAGCTAAAAATCAGATTTTTCTAGATTTTGATAAAAGTTGATGAAATATATGGTTGAAAAGTTAATAAATATTGCAGGTTTCGTAAAATGTGTCGTTGAAAATGAGTTTGGGAAACATGATTTTTAAAAAATTGGGGCCAAACAGGGGCATAGTTCCATATTTACATTTAACAGCTGGCCAGTGAATTAGTTGATTACATGTATGGCCAGTTTCTGGTAACTGCTCAAATACATGAATGTGTTAGGAATAAGCCGTGATTCCTCGAAGGCTAGAGATCAAGGAAGCAACAAATAGAAAGAATCAAATGAGAAGAAGAAGAAGATAGACAAGGTTTTGACCACCTCTTCGTGAGGTTTCTCTTTCTTTCCTTTCTTAATTGAATAAAGTTACAATGATAAACAAAACAATACATTAAGGGAAATATAACCCAAATAACGCAGTGAAAACCCCAAAATACCCCCTGCAACCCCCCGCGAGCTCACAGCGGAGCTCGACCCGCAGAAGCTGTGGCATGGATGTCCAATATGATCATGCTCCACACAACCCAACAATCTCCCACTTGGAGACTGATCTCATCCAAGCTCTTCAAGCTTCAAAACTTCAAACAACCATAACCAAAAAAGGTTAACAAAAAAAGTTGGCAATAATCCCAATCATTAAATGCCCAAACCAACTGAAGCTGTACATAGCTTCAATTTGTCAAAAGTGACAGTTTTGGTTAACATATCAGCTGGATTTTCACTTCCTGGAATCTTCTCAAGAGCCAAAACTTTGTCTTCTAATAAAGACCGAATGAAATGGTACCTCAACTGTATGTGCTTGGTTCAACTTACTTTTTGACCTAAAAATCGAAGATGGATAGCACTTTGACTGTCGCAGTACAAAACACTATTCTCCTGCCCTTTTCCCATTTCAGTAAAGAAACCTTGTAACCAAATCATCTCTTTGCTAGCTTCTGTAACTGCAACATACTCAGCTTCTGTTGTAGAAAGAGCTACAATTTTCTGCAATTGAGAGATCCAACTTACTCCAGTACCATTCAAGGTATAAATGTATCCTGTAGTACTTTTCCTGTTATCAACATTTCCAGCTAGATCAGAATCAACATAACCCTGTAATTTCAGACCTCCTCCTTTAAAGCACAATGCTGTATCTGTGGTACCATGTAAATATCGAAGTATCCATTTCACCGCCTCCCAATGTTGCTTCCCTGGATTACTCATGTACCTACTCACTACTCCCACTGCATGTGCTATATCTGATCTGGTACACACCATTGCATACATAAGACTGCCAACTGCTGAAGCATAGGGGGTTCTTTCCATGTAGGCACGCTCCACCTCTGTTGTTGGTGATTGTTCTTTAGTTAATCTGAGATGACTAGCTAAAGGACTTTTTACAGACTTTGCATTCTGCATATTGAATTTGCTTAAGACTTTTCTGACATAGTCAGCCTGTGATAGCTTCAAGGTACCAGTCACTTTGTCTCTTATAATTTGCATTCCAAGAATTCGATTTGCAGCTCCCAAGTCCTTCATTGCAAATTGCTCAGACAACAGTTTCTTCACATTATTTACTTCTTGAATGCAAGACCCTGCAATCAACATATCATCCACATATAGAAGTAAAATAATGAAACTAATATCAGACCTTTTCACATAACAACAATGATCTGCTTGACATCGCAGGAAGCCAATCTTGTGTATGAACCCATCAAATTTCTTGTACCATTGTCTTGGGGCCTGTTTCAAACCATATAAGCTCTTTCGCAGCTTACACACAAGCTCATTTTTAGTTTCAGCTACGAAACCCTGTGGTTGCTCCATGTAAATCTCTTCCTCCAGATCACCATGGAGGAACGCTGTCTTTACATCCATTTGTTCCAGATACAAGTTCTCAGCAGCCACAATTCCCAGAACCAATCTGATAGTAGTTAACTTCACCACAGGTGAGAAGATTTCTGTGTAATCAACACCTGCTTTTTGTTGAAAACCTTTCACAACTAACCTGGCTTTAAACCGTTTGCTGCCATCAGTTTCTTCTTTTATCCTGTAAACCCACTTGTTATGTAAGGCCTTTTTGCCTTTAGGGAGCTCTGTTAATTCCCATGTCCTATTTGACATTAGAGAATCTATTTCATCTTGCATGGCCAACTCCCACTTGCTTGCATCCTCTGCTTGCAAAGCTTCATCATAACTCTCAGGTTCACCACCATCTGTTAATAGCAAATAATCAAGTGATGGTGAATATCTTTGTGGGACTCTGTGTTGTCTGGTTGACCTTCTAGGTTCAGTAATTGGTGTGCTAGATTCTGCTTGTGGACTTGCTACCTCCTGACTATTTTGAGTACTCACCTTTCTATCGGAGTTAGTAATATCTTCTAATTCTACATACTCAGAATCTTTAACTTGGGCACTTGCACTGTCAGAATCTACTGCTCTGAATCTGTCTTTGTACATAATCTGCTCATTGAATATGACATCTTTACTTCGAATTATCTTCCGATTCTGATCATCCCAAAATCGATACCCGAATTCATCACCACCATACCCAATAAATGTGCACTTTACAGACTTAGCATCAAGCTTATTTCTAGCGGTAGAATCTATGTGCACATAAGAAACACAACCAAAGATTTTTAGAAAGGAAAAATTAACCTCCTTTCCGCTCCAAACCTCCTCTGGTATACGTTCATTCAAAGGTACAGAAGGTCCTCGGTTAATTAGAAAGGCTGCGGTGTTAACTGCATCAGCCCAAAACATCTGAGGTAACCCGGCATGAATCCTCAAACATCTAGCCCTCTCATTAAGAGTTCTGTTCATACGTTCTGCGACTCCATTTTGCTGAGGAGTTCCCTTGATGGTTTTCTCCATCCTAATTCCATTAACAGCACAGTATTCCTTGAACTCTGTAAGATTGTACTCTCCTCCATTATCAGATCGCAAGCACTTAAGCTTCAAACCTGTTTCATTTTCTACCAAGGATTTCCATTTCTTGAAAGTATCAAATGCATCAGATTTATTTTTCAGAAAATAAACCCATACCTTCCTTGTCGAATCATCAATGAAGGTAATGTAATAAGATGAGCCACCAAGGGATGAAACTGGAGCAGGTCCCCACAAATCAGTGTGAACCAGCTCTAACCTTTCTGTCTTCAGTGTTCTGCCACTCTTTGAGAATGTCAATTTTTTCTGTTTACCAAAAATACAGTCTTCACAAAGACCAATATCAACAGACTTAAGTCCTGGCAATTTACCTCTTGAACAGAGCACCTTCATTCCTTTCTCGCTCATGTGGCCAAGTCTGCAATGCCACAGGTCTGAATCTACTTCTTTGTTTGCAACAGCAACAATATCTCGGATGCTAGTAGTCATATAAAGTGTGCCCATCTTTTTCCCACGAGCCACTATCATGGCACCTTTGGTGATTTTCCACAATCCACCCATGAAAGATACTGCATACCCTTCAACGTCAAGTTGCCCAACAGAAATTAGATTTCTCTTCAAACCCGGAATGTGCCTCACATTTTTCAGTACCCAAACACCTCCGCTAGGGGTTTTGATCCGAACATCTCCCTTTCCCACAACACTTAAAGGTTCATCATCAGCCAAGTAAACTTTTCCAAAGTCACCTCTAACATAGTTTTCCATGATTTCCTTATGTGGGCAGGAATGAAACGATGCTCCTGAATCCAATACCCATGATTCAAATGGACTGTCCACACTCAGAATAAGGGCATCACTTATCTCTTCGGTAACATTTACAGTTTGCTTGTCTTCACCTTTGTCAAACTTCTTCTTGGGTGCTCGACATTCATGTTTGAAATGTCCCTGTTTTCCACAGTTCCAACACCCTAATGAACTCCTAGATTTTGACTTGCTTCTGTGTTTGGATTTTGATCTAACATAACCATTTTTTCTGTCTCTCATCCTGCCTCTACTCTCTATTTTGAAAGCTGATCCTAATGTTTGGCTCAGTTCTCTTCTACGAACATCCTCACTTAGAATCAGATCCCGCACATCATTGAAATTCAATTTCGATTTTCCTGCAGAACCGCTCACTGCTGTCACAGTCCCATTCCAACTTTCTGGCATAGATGAAAGGAGAATCAAAGCCCTGACTTCGTCCTCAAAATCAATTTCCACAGAACTTAACTGAGTTGTGACAGTGTTATACTCGTTTAGATGTTCTGTCACTGAGGTACCTTCTTCCATTCTCAGATTGAATAGACGTCGCATAAGATATACCTTATTACAGGCAGAGGGTTTCTCATACATATCTGATAGGGCTTTCATGAGAGAGGCTGTACTTGTCTCTTTCGCAATGTTGAACGCAACTTTGCGAGTTAGGGATAGACGAATAACGCCTAGGGCTTTTCTGTCCAGAATCGCCCACTCTGCATCAGTCGTCTCTTTCGGTTTCTTCCCTGTGAGAGGTAGATACAGGTCCTTACCATACAAGTAATCTTCAATTTGCATTTTCCAGAACCCGAAGTCTATTCCATCAAATTTCTCGATTTTGATCTTTCCATCTTCAGCGGCCATTGCTCCCACTCAACCCAGCGCTCTGATACCAGTTGTTAGGAATAAGCCGTGATTCCTCGAAGGCTAGAGATCAAGGAAGCAACAAATAGAAAGAATCAAATGAGAA
>CAIGRO010075592.1:0-24152 GCA_903798355.1 Fraxinus baroniana | reverse complement strand
ATTTACTTTTATTTAACATGCTCATGCTCATTTGAATTCTCTCTCTCATTTTTAGCCATGAATTGACTATATGTTTCTCAGTGAGTGTGTGTGTTCAGGAATTTGGAAGGTTTTGGGATTTTTTCTGAGTGTTAAGAGGTTTTGGGAATGTTAGTGGGTGTTTTAACGTATTTATTAAGTTATTAAATGTCTTAATTAGTTAATAGGGTATTAATCAAATTAGTTATTTTTTTAGGGTATTGGGCCTAATTTTCCTACTAGTATTCTTTGTGAATCGGGCTCGGTCCGGCCTGTGAGCATCAGCAGCGCCTGGGCCAATCCCCAACCAGATTTTTTACCAGAGGCCCGGTCCGTTTGATACCCCTGCCTAAAAAATTGTATTCTCTGCGTCTGCTACTAGTAAACCGACGAACAAGCAGAGGAGCATTTGAAGCTTTTCTGTGAGTTGAATTAATGGCTGCCTCCGTTTGCCTAATTGATTCGCAGTATTCCGACCAAATCTCTACCCTTCTCAAGTCTCCATCTCCTAATCAAGTCAAGGCATTACAATTCTCTCTCTCTTAACACATACTTGCGTCTGTATATAATAAATTTCGAGAATTGATGCTATTTGAAGAAATTAATGTGTTGGGCTAAATCTTACAGGAGTATTTCCAAGAGCTTATAGCTGAAAGGCAATGCAATAGGCTTAGAGTAAACCCAGAAGGCGAACATGGAAAGGGTACTTTATTAACTAGATTCTTGGTTTGTATATACTGCATTATACAATTATCTTTCTGTGCATTACAGTTTCACTGCTGGGCTTGCTGAATTTTTATTACTGATATGGTAAATTGGATAAAAAATTAATCTTGTTCAGTAGATGTTGCTGTGGGATTTTGTTATTAAGCGTTTGCTGACATGCCTGTGAGAGAATTTTAATCTGGGCTAGAAAACTGCAGGAGTTTATTCTGATTTTGATTTTAAAGAAGGGGACCTAATTTTGAAGGATCAAATGCTTGTTGGTGCCCAACATTCTTCCAATAAGGTCTTGCAACTTAAGACTGTTACTATGTTACACTCCTCATAATGATTTACTTGGGTACTTTTTTAGTTATTTTTATATACTTTTATTTAATGTTGCAGATTGATTGTTTGGTCTGTAGCTTTTGCTTCCAATTTATTGGCTCGATAGAGCTTCAAATCGGGAAGAAGCTTTATTTGCAAGAGCTAGGCATCTCTGCTGATGAATGTGGTCCTGATAGAACAGAATGTTCTTCTGGTAGTTTTAGTGACAGGAGTCCTCTCCTTCGAGATACTATCGAATCATTGATGAATGGTTCTATACAATTACCTTTCTCTGAGAAGTTCCCTCTGCCTTCAGTTGTTTCATGTCCGGGTGGATGCAGAGAAGCATACTACTGCAGGTAGATGAATATCCTAATATCTATCTTGGTACAATGGTACACAAAGGGGAGAAAGAGAATTTTCAACCATGTTAACTTCATAGTTTGTTTATATTTTGGAGCATAAAAAACTCGAAGTTGCTAAGAGTTTCTGGAATCTGAATATGCATTTTCTTTCCATGAAAAGAGACTGTTGTACAAAACATTGTTACCTATTCTTTGTTAGGGTAAGTAGGTGTGTTCAATGGCTATCCTTCATTGATATTTGTTCATTGTCTATTAAGTCCATTTTATTCACCTCAAT
Organism: Fraxinus baroniana; assembly: GCA_903798355.1. Lineage (NCBI taxonomy): Eukaryota > Viridiplantae > Streptophyta > Magnoliopsida > Lamiales > Oleaceae > Fraxinus > Fraxinus baroniana. The sequence goes on along the minus strand of CAIGRO010075592.1, from coordinate 22,463 downwards.
GGAAATAAACTTGATGCTACATTGACTGGATTGTTTTAACAAGTACTTATTATGGTCATAAAGTAGCTGCACCATCCTCTTAATAAGATAAGTTATCTGCATCAGAAGTTTCAAGCAAATAAATCAATGGAGTACCTATGGTCTGAAAGTTCACATCAAGATTATATCATGGTAATGGTTTTAACATATTTTGTTTCTGAGCAGAGCAGTTGTTTGCAAGTATATTGGCTTGTATATGTCATTTAATTTTTTAAAAAGCTCAAAGTATTACTACTTGTGTGAACCATTGGTCTTATATGGCATGCATGGACTGTCAATTTACTTTCTTCACCGTTATCATCTAACAGTATGTTATATTCTTTATTCAACAATCAACTTTATTGCATAGATTATCACTTAATCCATCTTGTGTAGCGAATCATGTGCTAAGGCTGATTGGGATTCATTCCATTCTTTGCTTTGTACTGGGAAGGGATCAAAATCATCAAATATAGAGGCACTTCTGAAATTCATTCAACATGCTAATGGTAAAGCTCTAAATTACTTTAATACCCTTCAGCAGTTTCTGTTATATTTCTCTATCTTGCTTGCGTTTCATGCTTACACTGTTTTCTCCTTCCAGAAACTAATGACATTTTCATCCTTGCTGCCAAGGTAGTGCCTTGTTTTCATTTTCCTTTTTCCTGTCCATGAATGATCATAAGAGATTAAATAGTTGTGGTGCAGACTCTTATTTCACCTTGATTCATTTTGCTATCGCATCTATCTGTTAGTGAAAAAGAAATGACCTTTTCATAAAATAGTCGTGGTCCACGATAGAAATGTAATCAGATTTTGAGAATGTAGGTATTACCTAGTGAGAAATGAGTATAAAAGTAAACTCCTAGAAGAAGATCTACTTAGTCCTTAGATATAAGAAAGAAACTTGTGTTCCTAATTTGGTGATAGAGAGCAATAAAAGTTACCTCGACCAAGGAAATTTGGAATGTGTGACATAAAGATGAGCATCATAGACATTCTATGCTTGAGCGTGAATCACTCATGGATAAAGAAGCTAAGTGAACTGTTTATATGTCAGAAAATTATCTTGTGACATTTGGGAAATTATCATTTGGACTTGATTAAGCCAAATTTTTTACAAGGCTGATTGTAGTGGGGGATTGTTATTTTTATGGGAGAGTAAAACATGTATGAAATTCTAAAGAGCATCAAGCGGGCTAATTGATCATTTTGAAGGGAAAAAGAGAGTTTTGGTGCATAAATTAGTTTTCTTCCATTTTATGCATTGAGAATCGTAGCTAGAGATAGATTTGTCATAAGCCATGAAGGTTATCTTTATGGGTATAATATCAAATACTGGGGTTCCTTTTTCAGGTTATTTCATTTACCATTCTGAGGTACAGGAAACTGAAAGTCGCTCAGTTTGAAAATCCCCAGAAACAAGATGCCATAAACCTATATACCAGTTATGGTTTTCCAATGCTGTTAGAAGCATGGAAGCCTGTATCTATGGGATACAAGAGAAGGTAATTCAAAAATTTTAGCTGAAAGATTTTTCTTTTGCTTCTTTTAGTTCCAGAATCTTGACTTGCCAAAGTTAGAAGCATTAGAGTTATTAAAAATAATAATATCTCATTGTTGTTATTTTAAAATTTTAAAGGACATAACATACAAACAACCATAGTTTCTTTTGCTTCAGTTTACAGGAATCTGGATTTGCTTAATATGGCCATTTATTTAGTTTCCACTCTTAGAGGCTTTCAGATTGTCTAAATGCTTGTTTGACATCTCATGAACATACAAGTGCTCGGTCTTTAACATATATTTGCCAATAGTTTAAAATTTAATTTTTATTTACACGTTATTTTCAATTAGTGTTGCAACATCTTATTTCTGATGTGAAAATCATTCTGCAATATATATATATATATATATATCATGAAGTCACACTTACTCTGCATAAGGATAGTGCTCCAATGATATGAAATACGCTTTAAATACATTTAAATTTGTCTTAGGTGGTGGGACTGCATTGCTCTGCCAGAAGATGTTGATTCTTGTGATGAAGCTATGTTCAGAATGCAAATAAGGGACTTGGCATTCACGGTAATCCTCCAAATAGATACATCTTAAATAAGAATGTGTTAGGAAATTATATATTATTGGGTCATTCCTATGCTCATGTTTACCAAAATTCAAAAAAAAAAAAGGAGGGCAAAAAAAAAACACGGTGATCTGCTTGGCTTAAGTACAAGTTCGATCCATCATTTTGAAGTGAACAGAAAAAAGAAAAAATTTGTTGGTAATCCACGTGAAGAAATCTGTTTTTTTTTTTTTTTTCAAAAGAATTTGCATTTCCTCTCTCATTTACAGTTCACCTCTTCCACATTTACTGTCTCTCTAAAATTCTATCCCACAATTTATTTTCTGCACTTTCAGTTTTGCACTACTGCACTTCTCTTCCTTCAGTCAATTTATGCCAAGCAAATAAATGATCCATACTAGATAACCAATCGACGAAAATTTCTGGACTCATCTTTCCATGATAATCAGGCAGACAGGCACTTCTATCATTTCCTTCCGCATAATAATCATGTACTTTCTAAGCCTCTATTTCTCATTTGTTTACTTCTAGTGTTATTACAGCGATCTACATCATGGGAATTTCAGAAAATATTCCTCGCTATCCTCTGGGATTTAAGATCAATGCGGTCTGGCCATGAGTGTTAACCCTAGGGTCCAACCGAATTTTTAAAATTTTTCTTTAAAAAAAATAAAAATAAAAAATTGCTGCCTGATTATTGCTATTACTATTAGCTTTTCCCAAGCATGTGTGATTCTAAAATTTCAGATGGCTGATATCATTTGAGAATGATTTTCCTGGTAGCTTTTATACTCTTTTCCATCAGTAATGGTTGAAGAATAAGACTTAGATTTGACTCTAAATTGAGTGACATCTGCTTGTGCTTCTAGGATGTTACTTGCCATGTCTTCCATATCTCTGGAACTAACTTTCGTGTCTTTTCGGATACATTATTAATTGCTTCTTTCGGCCATGAATTATCTCTTGAAACTTTCTATTCCTCTCTTCAGCGACTCGAATCATCAGCATGTTGTGGCCATGATTAACATATTGGTTTGCCTGATGTTTAGAAATCTTCTATCGCAAGTGTGACTAGATCTAGCTCAAAGGCAGATAAGATTGTCTCATTTTCCAGCAAAAACAAGGCTTTTAAAAATGTCTGACATTCATTAAAGGCGTAAACTACTGGAATATTTTCTCTTTTCCCATAGATTATTATCCTACTCACTGGCTGCTATTAGTATTTATAAAGTAACGAAGATATGACCCCCAAGTAGCTGCCTCTAAGCAAAGACACATCATCCTTCCATCAGCAGAATTGATAAGGAAAGCAATACCAGTAAAGATTATATATATATATATATATTCTGAAATGATGCAAAATTGTAAAATAATGGAAACACCCCTATACCAGAAGAAGATATTACATTAAACATTAGAAGCCAATATCTTGGCGGACTAGGGTAGCTCTTTGCCGAAATGTTCTTCAAGCTCTGATTCTTGAAATGCCTAGTAATGTTCCAAGTGATTGAGCCCAAAACTTCTTTCTCTATACCTCATCTTCAGCCTACCCGACCAAACACATCTATTATAATAAACAAAACAAGCACAGGGGTCTTTACCATTTTCTGGCTAGTCGAACAAGATTCAACTGAGTTTTGTCTAAATTGATATTTGGGTACGATGTACATATTTTTAATTTATATGGGGTTCTAATTCAATCATAGTCATCTGGCACACATCTTATTGTGTGTATCTAAGTAATCAATTTGAATGGCACTTGTAGCAGTCAGCAACTCTCCTTACAGCCTCTTGTTGAAGTCGTATCTCATTCTCATTGCATTCAACTATCACAGCTGCAGCAAATGTCTATTCCGGAGGAAATTCTGTATTTGTTCAATGATGTGTCCTTATCTGCTGCATGGGAAAGTTCATTGGAATTGCTCCATAGAAGATGGAGTTAGAACCAGATTCCAGTATCTTTACTCATGTTCAAGCATTGTAACATTAATTTGAGCCTTCCGACCTAAATTGGTAGCCTAGAGTGGGCACAATTTTTTTAGCCAAGTGTAGAAAAAACTTGTGATCCTTTTTATCCTCCACAAAAATGGGATCAGGACTTGCTCCTCGCTCTCACTCCAGTAAAGACAAAAGTGCCACCTTCAAAACTCACTGCAAATGTACCATGAAAAAATTCAGAACCCACCAACAAAATCCATCACTGGCAACCAGGATATGAACCCCGTCAATCCCCCATTGAACCATCCTTCAATATTTGGAAACCAGAATCTGGGATCACAGGGATTTTTCCTACAGCAAGTGATCTATAAACCTGATCAATTTTTTTCAACCTACAATAGACCATCTCAACAAGCAACACTACCCTTTCGCTGCTACAAACATGTGCACCAATGTTGAACCACTGCACTGCTGTCACCTCAAATTTGAACGATGTTCATTGCCAATAAACTCACGACCTACACTTCTAATCCAGGTCTGTCAGCCACACAAACATACCCACCATGAGGAATTAAGAATTCTCATGGAGCTTCTGAGTTTGTAGTAAGAGTAAAAATTACTAAAAATAACAAAAAAATAATAATAATAATAAAATTTGCTAAAATGACACATGCACACGGTTAAAAATTCTCATACGTCTTCATGAGTTTATACAGTCTGTGAGGAACACTTAGAAGCAAAAGATTTGCTGATGAATGGAAGATTGCAACTCCCCCATTCAGCGGGATCCCTCTCTTCTGATGAGAAAATGCAATTCTCAATTGTTAGTGTTCTGAGAAGTTGAAAATATATGCTGCTATGGGCTAAAAATAGAGAGGTGCACTTTTAAATCTATAAACCCATGGTAAAGTTAAGTGAAATGTAGCATTACTTTCTTGGATAGTTTATTTTGAGAGATGAAGCAAGGGAACGATATATCTTATTTAGCCGCTGTTTGGTTTGGCTAAAAACATATTTTAGTAGATTTTGATAAAAGTTGATGTAATGTGGTTGAAAAGTTTATAAAAGTTGTAGGTCCCACGAAATTTGTGGTTGAAAATAAATCTAGAAAAATATTATTTTTAATATATTGGAGCCAAACAGGGGCTTAAATATCTGTTGCTTTCTCCGTTTGTTTTTTATCATATATTCTGTATCTAATGGCTCGTTTTGCATTTTTCAGTCACTGGAGATCCTGAAGGAAGCCATGTATGACAAGGAATATGAGCCATGTATCCTAACTAGTGCTGAATTGGTAGCAACCTTTTTTTTAAAACCAGATGTGTGTTTTGGTTCATAAATTGATGTCCTTAACTTTTCCAAAGTATTTTCACTTGAAATCTATGGTCATATCATTGGCATGTTTGAGCTTAATAACCTGTAAGTTTGTCGTTCTAAGCCTTATACTCTAATTTAATGCGGTTAAAAAGATTATTTGTATGAAGATTAATCATTCTTATGGCATTTGCATGGTAACCCAAACTCTTCCACGTGATAGTGATTTGGTCGTAGCATCTCCAGTGGAGGATTACTTCTTGTATATTGATGATCTTCCACTCTCAGAAAAGGTTAGCACATCCTTGGATATTTCAGGGCTGTCACATCAAATATTATAACCTCAATTTTTTTATTTTTTATTTTTATTTTTATTTTATTTTTGCTAAATTCATGGCAGAAAGAGGCTGAGAAAATTACAAAACCTGTCCTTGATGCTCTTGGCGATGACTATTCAATTTGTTGTCAAGGTAAGCATCTTTGTATAAACTTACAGTGGATGCTTCTTGATTACATGTTGAAGATTGAACCACTTTTTGAAATAAAATGAAAATTTAAATCAGTACTGAACTTGTTTTAATGAATTTTCGGAGATTAATTTGATTGCTAACTTGTCAATGAATACTTGCAGTTAAATTTTAATTTATTTATTTTTTGGTATTAATGCATTTTTTGTTTCTCAAAATATGTTGCAAATTGTTTACAAATGTTTCTAAGCATCTCATGCAATCTTTTAGCAGGAATTTTCTTATTCATAGTTCTTATTTTTAGAAAATATTGCGGTGTATGTTATGCTTTTTTAATAATTGGCTCCTTAGTGAATACCTCACAGCCCCACCCAAAGTGGTGCTATCTTCGGGTAGGCCTGTTGTGGAAGCAACAGAGTATGAACTTGACTGCCTATTTTTTGCATCAGGTACTGCCTTTTTCCCTCTGCAGAGTTGTATGAATCATTCTTGTATTCCTAATGCTAAAGCATTTAAACGAGAAGAGGTATGTTTGTGAGAATTCTTCGTCGTCTTTTCTTTTACTCACTCATTATGTTGTTGGGTTCTTTAGACCACATAGGTGTCCTTTACTAGGATGATTATGGTTGTGTTATTGTTTGATTAGGACCGGGATGGCCAAGCAACTATAATTGCTCTTAAACCAATTTCCAAAGGAGAAGAGGTAACTAGTCATTTTCAAAATATCAGAGACATGATTGTATGAAATTCTATGCCATCTCGTCTGAGAAGTTTTATGATCAAAATGATGCTTCTCGTATTTTAGTATTTCAAGCATTTGTTCTATTGGCAGATAACAATATCATACATAGACGAGGACCTTCCCTATGAAGAGAGACAGGCTTTACTTGAAGATTATGGTTTCAGATGTAAATGCCCCCGATGTTCTGAAGAGGGATCATAGACGAGAATTGGATCTATAGTACACAGATCCATGAACAAGACAACCTTTCACGGCTATTAAGGAGATGGTGTATAGTAAGATATTTGTTTTACCCATAGATTTTCCAGGTTTAAGGTTTATATAAGAATCAAGGATCTTTAGCTCCCTCATCTGATCCTAGTTAATGAAATTTTGACAGCCTATGCAAAAGACTCGAAACATTCTGCAGGGTAGATACATTGATGAAATGTATTTTTCAGGTGTTTGGATTCTTAACATTTTTCTGGTTACAAAATGATTCTCGATTTGTCCATGTGTATTGCACCGACTTGCATTTGTTGAGAAGCTGTATTTGTGCGTTCTAACATAGGTTGCTTCTTGAACGACCGATATTTTCCCTATTTTTGTCATTTACATCAATTTCTCCTGTGCATAACGTGATTTTCTGGGTCAAAGGCCTGGATTATCCAAACCCGCCAATCTGGGATAAGGTTCGAACTTTAATTACTCATGCGCCTTGGGACAACTAGACCAATTCTAGAACCATTTAGATTTAGCTCGATTGTATCCAACTTGAATGAGCTCAGAATCAACCATGGCTTAATGGCTAAGAGTTTCAAGTCAAAGACATTTGCAAATTAATGCATAGTGAGAGAATTGAATGTCTATTAGGATGGAATTGTAGAAATGAAACCCAGTTTTTTTCCATTTTAGATTGGTAGAACTAATTGTACCTTGACGAGCGCACCCTGCAACATATGCCGGGTGAGCACTCTGGCTCAGCTGCGCTCTTCTTATATGAAAATTTGTCATAGTAAACATGTAACTGGGGGAATTCTAAAAGGCAACTCCGAAATACCTTAAGAAACCCAAGTAAATTGGCTCTTAGAAGCAGAGTTACCCAACAGACCAATAAATTTCAGTATAACTACTTAGCATTAAATGGCAAAGTTCAAACCAGAGGTTGATACACGACACCCTGCCGTTCATGGTCAGTGTGAGGCCTCTGCGTCTCTCTGTGAGATTTTCACTCCGGCTGTTGTCCTATCCAATAATCCACCAATTGCATGTTGTACGTATCTTTCTCCCGAAGTGCCACCGCCAACATCATAAGCTAAAATGTAAGCATTAAAGTGTAATTTTCATTTGAATACAAACTAGTACGATTTATAAATGACATAATAAACGACTACATGAAACTTGATGTGCTGATAAGACATCTCTGTCCCTGTAGCTCTTTATATAGACCGAAATACCTAGTTATTACCAAAAATATACATTTGATCGTATAAAAATGCATAACAGCGAACATCAAACAATATCCACTTCTACCATCTCCTCATCAGGTCCATCGATATCTACATTCTCATCATCTCCCTTGTACTGCAATTAAAACAATTTGCTCATCTCAGATCAAATTCTACAGCAGTTTAAGAAATCAATCTTAAAAGAAAGATCACATATCAAGTATCACATTCCACATAGATTCACCTATATCTTTTGCTCATGATGTATTTTAAGGCATATCCATAACACAATTGTCTTGCATGCATTTCCATTGACATTATCAACCAAATGAAACACTACGAGAATTCATTTTAGTCAGATCTTCAAAAAGAATATACTGGAAAATGTGTACAGAAAGGGTCAAAAAACACCGTTGAACACCTAATGTATAAACATTTAGTCACTCATCTTAATTCTGTGCCAAATTAGTAAGCAAAATTACCAATTTGTTTTGGTTACATCACCGGTGGCACTCCTTTTTGTCATTTTAACAAGTTAATCTTACATGAATGATGGGTATAATGATGCGGCAGCCCCTTAAGGTTGAATTCACATGCTCACAAGCCAAATCAGCAATCGTAATTCACTTGTGAAAGTTGCATTTCCAACTAAAATTTTAGGATTGAAATACACAATTTAACATTGCGAAGCGTCAACTTCATTTCAGAAACACTTTTACCAATGGACCAACATTTAGATTCAATTTTTTTCATTGTAAACGTATGAATTTAACATGGCTGCAATGTCATCAAGCCGTTGTCCACATAGGACCTACTGTTAAAAAATACTAACGGTAATGATCTCGGTGGAGTAACTAAAACAATTTGGTAGCTCTGTTGACCAAAATGAAACAAAACAAAAATGGGGGCTGACTAAAAAAGAAACTTCAATATGTTAGGTCACCAACAGCATTTTTACATGTATAAAACTATAGGTGGGGTATATATCTTATTACGCATTGATGTTTTGAATTAAAATTAACCTGTATATAAATATTCTGCGGGATCAGAGGTGGTGGCGGTGGCGGGATAAACGGTAAGCACGGGATCTTAAATGCAACTTCTGTCCTGGCTCCAGTAGAAGCAGCTGCAACCACATGGGCCTTTTCCTCCATTTCAACACCTTCGGCATCTTCATCAACAGCATGAGCAGCCATGCCCGTTGGCGGCAGTGGAAGGCCTGATTCAGATACCTTGGACTGCACATTTTTAGCATGCAGAACAAATTATACAGGGAGTGACATACCACTGACACAATGAATTACTGGTTTCAAAAAAATCACAATACAGAGATGGGAAAAAACACAACTTTTACAAAGTGGTTTCAGAATATTAAAACAAAAATAAGTTAACAAGTATGCCATAAAGTGGTATATAGCCTTGTTCAGTTGAATAGACAAGAAGATTTGCACACTTGGAGATTTTTCTCTATAGAGGAAATTATATGTCCTCCCCTTCCTCAATAAGCTTTTAACATGCAGGCCTTTGCTCGAGATCACGTGTCCATCAGGACCTGTTATATAGGTCTTTCGTATCAAAACTAAATTTGCAATATCCAGACAACGATATCGCCATTTCGGTTGATTTACCCTTTTTTTCAGTAAAACTTCTGATGTAACTTCTCTGTCCAATAGGTCTAGAACTTCCTCTTTTTGTTAGAGTCCTAATAACAAACATTGAGGTGCTGGCAATTACTGCCCATCGTCCCTATATTTCTTCAGACCCCAGGTCCCGAATGCTCAATTTCTAATGTTCTTTGTCAGCATCAGACCAGAATTCCTAAATTCTCACTCTTTGTGCAATACATCATTCTACCCATGATGCAGAAGACTCTTTCATAAATAACCAGCTGAATCTCATGACAGTTTGTCATGATACTGAATAAGGTGTTTAGCATTAAAGATTGTTGAATTAATGTGACTCGTAAGCTTCAAACAATAAGCATTCAATTTAATATTCTCAATTACTTCCACAGAGATCAAGCTGCCAATTTATTACATTAGTGAGAATGGAAACAGTCCTTCACCAGAACAACTTGCACATAATCCACGACTTGAACTCCAAATTTACTCAATGATCGAGAGTTCCATAAATAATGTTACTACATCCAAATCTACCAAAATATGAAAACCTAGCCCTTCATTTTCCCTCAATTCTCGTGATCCTAACCCTCCGTATTCCTTATAGCCAGGAATCCCATTTTTGCCAACGAAACAAGCATAATGGCAGAGAAAGTAACTTGTGCATGTTTAATCTCTAAACCATGAAATTTGGCTAAAATCCTACCGTCTTGGAAGTTTTGATCAGAAGATCGTTGACACTTGAAAAAGTAGTATAATTCATTTATATATATCTTTGACAAAACTGGACAAATTCAACCTGGGGAATGCAAAAGTCATCCATGAACCTTTTGGGACTTGGGATGATCCTATGATCCATGAATACTGTGCCTCACAAAAGAATTAAAAGCCAAATGATTTTTTAGGGAGAAAAAAGCAGTGAAGATTGAAGAATGCTTTGAAGGTAGATAATATAATAAACATAAGATAACAATGCAGCACCTTGTCTGGTAAGGCAATATCAAGAGTGTTTACTCCCTTCCTTGCTTCTTCTCCATGTGCTGATTGTTTGTGCCCATTATTTGCATCACCATATGCCTCAGGTTCCTTGCTATAGCTTGATTGCAGATGATGCATATGACGACGGGAAAGTTTTACCAATTTATCTCCTCTAGTTGGATTTTCTGGGGAAAGAAAAAACTGTTAGCTAATCCATGTGTACTATAATCAAAACATTGCAGTTACACCAGGTCAATACCGAAGCAGTACTATAAGAAAGTAATAAAAGAACCATCGAAGTCCAGAAATTGTCAGTTAGTCAAATGATAGCATTCGCAACAAAAATAAAAAGACCTGATGATATAAAGAATAAAAGTTTAATGTATCCAAGTTCCAGAAGTAGCAAGTAAAATTAATAAGGCCATTAACTTCTGGGAAACTACTCACTGATTGCACATACAAAAGTTAAGAAACTTCCCCAACCCACCAAAAAAAAATAATAATTGAAAGGAAACAGAAAAAAGTCACCATTTATCCAAAGGTAAACTTGTTGAAACACCGAAATATATGTACTTGGTCAATGTTCGGCTCATGTTTATAAACATTCAAACTACTTTTTACTCACATAATTCAAGTGATCCACAAGTACTATCTACTTATCTACCACTCATTTCTATCTTATAATTTAAACCGTTTATAAGCACTTCCCAAACATGCTTTTAAAGGGAACCAATTCACTTTAAGACCTGGAGCAACAAAGTCAGTTTGTACCAGCAATACTCACAAAATCTGTTGCAGATTAACAAATTGGGTCTTGCAATTAGGAGTTAATCAGAAATAAGCTTGATACTTTGTGGAACTGAGTGCTGAGTTAAATTAGCAATCAAACAATTCCACCAAGAAATCCTCCAGCTCACAGTGCTGCAAAAGCCACCCCCACCACCTCAACAATCACGAATAAAATGGTAAAAAAATGTAGTGCTTACTTTTTGGCACAAAATAATTATTTAAATAAGAACTCTCTTCATAACACGGGTGATGTAGCATTTGACTCTGGTTTAGTAAATGCACAAATCCATATCATAAACTTCACTACCAAACCTACTTGAAAAATGAAACCTCCCAGTTCAGGTAAAAAGGCCCAAGTAAAGAACTACCGTTTAACCCTGAGTATTTTCACATCATACCTTAAATTCGGGAATGATTAAGGATGTCACTTTATTTTAATGCAAAGCAATGTATGTGTGNCGCGCTAGGCGCTTCCCTTTTTTGGCTGAGCCGTCTCTTGCTGGGTGGGACCGAGAGAAAGAAAGGACGGGGGGCGCATGGTACTTCTCGACCCTGTCTCCGAGGGACAATTTAAGGAGCGACTCATGAATGCTGCTGGGTTGGTGAGGGCTTTAGTGGCAAGTAGAATCTCACTCTTATCCTTTTTCTCCCATTCCCCAAGACTGATTAGGTCGCCCTCGTCCTAACGTCCTTTCCCACAATCAGAATCAAAGAGGATGGATCAAGGGGAGGTTCAGAATGAAATCAGAGTGGATCTGCAGCAAAGTAGAGCCTCCGGCCAGCAACACACCAATAGGTGGATTGCCATTCTTGTATTGTTTGGGCAAAGGGCAGGAGCGCTCTTTCCCTCACTAGTACTTGAAACAATTCAGCTTGAACAGCGAAGGTCGATTAATCAAGTCCGACAATTGGTTTTCCAACAAGCCTTACAAGGAGATTTAGGAACTCACTTTCTGGTATCAAACACATTCATCAGAAATTCCATTCTTTCACAAAACAAAGAACCATAATGAATAGATCAATACATATATGTGACGTAATATATTATCTTGCTTTAGAATTGAAAGATTTGGAAGTAATATAGCGTGTATATTCTGCTTACAGAACACTTGTGTACAAAGATAATAGGCTTTTGATTCAACGTCTTCCCGGTAACAAATAAATTCAGCAAAGTTACGTTTATTCACAACCAGAGAGCCGTCAATGAATAGATCACTACAAATACGAGACATGATAGAACATCATTCCTTAGAAATTCTAAGATAGAAGGTTGAAAATTTTGAGCAATCACAAATCTGAAGTAGTTCTGTCTTGTCATAAAAACAAAGTACAGCTGGCATTTTGGAAAATTAGAAATTAATGAGATGCATAATTGGATGGTGGTGGACTAAATGATATTTCCAAAACATAAAGGAGGACTTATGCGATAACTGCTCTTAAGTATGGTAACTGCCCAATATATGATAGTATAATTTTACATTCGTATTTATGAAAAAATGAACATCAAAGGCCTCTATTCATCATTTCAGGTTTATGTACTACCTTGATTTGAGATATCACGAGGTTCCAAGTGAACTCTTGTTCTTTTCTTGCGTGGAGAAGCATCTTTTAGAGGCTCATCAGCAATTTCATAGTCACTCATGGTGTTAATATTTATATCATCTTCATTAGCTCTAAGTCCCGTAGCATCTGAGCCAAGCTGCTCACCCAACTTCTTAAGCTGAGCCTGTGACCTACAAAGTCAAATCGTTTAGGCTGGTCGACATTATAGAACCCTATCGGAGCGTCAGAAAATTAATACATTACAAATAAAGGGGAGACAATATCCAAACAATAACATACCTCTTCAATTCTTCTTGTAGCCGCAAGTGTCGACCTTGTGCTTTGATAAACTTCTTCATTTTCGAAGTAATCCTGGAAAATAAATAAAAGAGAGGTCGAAATCATTGAAATTAAGCAAATGTATCTCAGAGAATATGAAAACAGAAAAATCCAGTTCAGAATGGCACCTTTTGCATTCCTCTTTTTCTTTGGATAGTTGCATTTCAAGCTCCTGAATTCCCAAATTTAGGATATCTGCTTCTTGAACTTTCTCTTCTAGGAAGATCTTACCCACAATCACAAAGATATGCTCCAAATATTAGTGTAAGATCTAAGGAATATAAACTCAAAAATATACTTCAAGAAAGAAACCAAACTTACTTGCAGAGAAAGATGAAGCGGAAGAAACAAAATATAAGAAAAAGAAAATAGTTTTAAAATTCTAAATTCCAAATGTCCAAACAATAACAAAAATTAAGTAGAAAAATACAGAAGAACACAAAGCCACAAGAAACCTACTCACTGCAGAATACAGTTTATTGCAGAGACAGGGTCTCAGAACCATTTGGATATGCGTAATTTAAATAGAAAACATGGAAAACACAAGGCCCCTGAAAGAATGACTACCGTTGAGTCAACTGAACTAGGAATGATCGGTGTTGATTCAACTGAACTCGGAGGTAAGCAAAATGTAGGAGATTAAATTAGGATAAGATGAAGAAGTAAACATGTATCCTTTATACCCCATAAAGACACAGCATCTTCAAATTCATCTCACAGTTATTGTTTTTTGAATATATATATATATTACTTATGTCGCCAAAAGAAGAAGAAAATGGATATTAGAGTATTCTAATAAACAAAAATCATAAAGAGCATGAGAAAGCAAAAACAAATGCAGAATATAGATCAAAAACAACTTATGTACTGCTGCAACTGCAAACAAAGGAACCTAACCTCCAGCTGTTGTTTGTCGAGATCCAGCTTTATAATATCTGACTGCATTTGCCTCAGCTGCATACCATCCAAAAAACAAAAAAAAAGAAAGACAAAGATGTCATTGATGGGATCACCACAAGAAAAGGAGGATCCACAATCATTACTCCATGCAAATGTAATATGCTACTTCTATGACCTGCAAAAGACACAAACCTTGTCATCAAGAAGATTTCTGGAATCAGAGGATGTCTGACTTTTATCTCTAGTTTGATCATCAGTTCCATCTGACATTTTGAAGCCTCCAGAATAATCACTATGGACATCTACCTGCTGCCTCTTCCTTTCCTTTCCGTCTCTGCAACATGGCATGCATTTGCAGATGATAGCAGAGAAATCAGAGGAGGTAGAATGTTTTAAACAACATTGCAACATGAACTTCTTTCTCCCATGAAATTGTTAGTGACTATTCAAATTCAGTTTTTAAAAGAAATTAGCAAAATGGTCTGGAAACTGAACAGACAAAAAAGGTATGTGATAGCGTGTTCGTGTCTGTCAGTCCGTCAAAGAGTACACTGACACGAATAAAGGATGATCAAGTATCATCAAGAGAGGGGTAGGCAGAAGTTCTGCTGACAAACTTACATCCTTTTTCCGAGAGAGCGAGAACTGTCCCCTAAAAATGAAAATAGAACAAACATCAAAGGAAACCAATATAAGATGATGATTGTTAAGTAAACCACAATACAAAAAGAAAATCAAATATTAAGGATCAACATCCTACCATGAGATACATGTCTTGCTCTTGTATCTCTCTCTGGTGAGTATCTACGCAGTGGAGAATGCCTTCTGTCAAGCCTTTCTCTCAGGTCTCTACCTCGATAGTCCTGCCTCCCTGCAATTTGAAACAAAAATATTTCCGTGGGATGGGCAGAGTCATCACTTGAAAACAATAAAAAGCAGGGAGTCATGACCCAACAATCAACTTGAAGTTAGCTTACCATATCATGGAATCTATAAGATAAATATGAACAATTAGACAGCCATCTTGCAGATTCCATTAGAGCCACAGAAATTACAGCTCTCATATAATGAATAGATAAAGATATACCAGTGTTTGAGCTTTTATCAATAGAGAATACCCTTCAAGAATCAATGAAGTAACTTATAAAAGATAGCAGAATCATTTGCCACTTCTGCCATAAGAATATAAGGCTATAGTGCAGATTTCTTCTCATGCCCTTATCAAATTAATAGCTATCCATTCCACATGGAACATATTGCCTTCTGGAATACAGTTCCCAGCCAAGAGATCCCTTTCCAGTATCATTCATAGAGAAATCACATGAAGAAAATACCACATTCTCGATGGATATACAAACCGCAGCATTTAGAAGGATAAGGCATTCGGATAGTTCATCAAAACCGGTGATTATGTAAATAAAGATTACATCCACAGAAACCTAATTCTGATCCTCATATAATACTGCTGTTTCAAGATGCAACAGGACAAACCAAGAAGCCGAGAAACAATACCACAAGCAGCAGAAAGATAAATCAACCAGCATAATCCATTCTGATAAGAGACACTCAGTCAGTCAATATGCACAATATTGGTCTATAAAACCCAAACCAGAAGCGGCTTTCGTAATATTTCAATGCTGTATGAGATCAAAATATCCAGCCCAAGCTTTAAATAGGAGCATTATCAGGCAAGATCCACAATTCTCCTTGATTATGAGAAAAATTCCCACCAGCTAGGAGTGAGGTTAACTTGAATAGAAAGTTCAATTAGGGTGACCCAGTGTAGAAGCCAATAGAGACAAATTCATCATAATTCTGAGAATTATACTATGCTCTAAGATCTACACAGTTTCAGAGTTAAAGAGTGTAAATAAGATGACTGGGTTTAAGCTGGGTGAGCACATTCCACCGAATCAAAGACAGTGATAGCATGTCCAAGCATGTTCAACTCCAAAAGATTGAAGATGTTCTGCCAAGTTTAGCCCAAATATCTGCACGAGCTTCGGGCTTAAATTGGGCAGGTCAATATAGTACATGTATGAAACTAATCTAACAACAATTCCAAATTTTAATTAGATTAAGCATGAAAATACTTTGTTTTGCCAGACCAGGCTCCACTCAACTTTCAAATTTGCAAGCACCCATGGACAGAAATTAAAGTTGGTAAGCAGGAAGTTGCACAAAGAAGTAAGAAAAACGAAATACACAACACTTTATGGTACTCAAAATAACTTATCCTATATATTCCAAAAAATCTGGGGTTAGGAAGAAAAAGACACCTGCTTAGTATCCCCATAATAATTCTATACGACTTAGTAAACTGCAAACAAAACTAAGAAAAAAAATGAATTACAAGTCAACTCTATCAAATATGTGGAAATTTCATAGTATCTCTTTATTAATGAACTATTTAATGGATATTATTTCAAAAATTTATCCACACGCAACTCTTCTATAACACTGTCCCAAATTTCATAATTTCATAGAAAATCACAGGAAATGACACGTAAAAATAAATGTATTAGTTAAATCCTTACCAAATAAAAGGAATATTACATACATTTTTTAATTATTATCTATCTATTTTCCTTGAGGAACGTGTCACTTAAATTTCTAAAAAATAACTAAATGTAGCAAAATGAGAGAATAAACATGAATTACTAGTCAACTCTACCAATTATGTAGAAATTCCATATCAAAAGTAGCATGTTTCTCTATAGCAATAAACTACTAAATTGAGACAATTTCAAAGATTTATCCACATGCTCCCTGGTTCTATGAAACTCACAAATCTCATAAATTCTCTGGAAACAACAGGAAATGACGCATAAAAATAATTATATTAATTACGTCCTAGCCAAATTAAAAGTAATATTATTGTCTTTATTCGTTATTTTTGTATCTAATTATTTCTCAAAAATAACTGAAAGTATCAAATAAAATAATAAATTTACCATCTTCCGGTGAAAGGGCAAAGGAAGCATAAAACATTAATTAAAAGGAATCGAATCGAATCGAATAAATGAACTGTCAAAGAGATAGTAAAGGATTGATTTTTTTTTTTTTAAAAATAGAAAAATTACCGTTGAAGGAGTGGCGGAGTTCGGCGGAGCCGTGTGCATAGTTACAATACTGGCGGTTGCAGCGACCTTTCTGGTACAACTGACATAGCTTCGTCTTGAAAAGTTTCTTTTCCACCATTTTTCTTCAAGATTATTTGAATTTGATGCGAATGTTACGAATATAGAGTAACGATTCACGCAATGAATTTGCAGAACAGTGAAGAGCCCTCGATTAGTCGCAGAAAACCCACGCTAAAGAAGGTTAGAGCCAGTCACATGGGCGGACCCAGGGGGGTCCTGCGGGGCACCCCCCCCCCCCCCCCCCCACGCAAAAAACTTTTGAGAATTCTTTTTTTTCTTTTTTTAAAATTATGTTTAATATCGATTCAAATTTTGATTTTAATCTAAATCAAAGTTAACAATTAATTTTAACAACATATTTTATGGAATCCATAACTGTTTAATTTTTATCAAGATTTACTAAAAATTTGATTTTAATCTCCACCAAGCAGAGGCAAAGTCAAAAGAAATTTGAATTTCAATAATATACTAATTTTAAAAATTCTCCGACGATTGTACGCTAATCGAATTTACAAATTTCTTATATCATTTTGAAGCTTATTTCAAGAACTACATCATGGTGTCCAAACAGAAATCGAAAATAGTTAAAAATACGTTAAATGTGAGTCTTAAAGAAAAATGTTTAATTCACATTCTTTTTTTAAAAAAAAATTCAATTATTTCATTAACATTTATTATTTTTGCGATACAAATTTCTCAACGTAATTTTCATCATTTTATTAGGAAATTTTCAAAAAATTTCAAAATTTTACATTCGAAGTACGTGGACTGTATAAGCCGATTATTGATTCACCAATTTGGGTATCAACTATCAAGCCCGGACTCGACTCGACTCGATCCAACCCGATTAATGATTCAGCACTTTGGGTATCAAGTCCTTTGTCAAATCGATCGATCATTAGTTCTGTGAACTAGTAGAGTCGAAATTAACAAAAAATATTAAATCAAAGTATATATCATAAATATTATTTTATTTAAATTAAAGTAAAGATTATGAATTATTGTAGTGAGTTTGCGCAAACTTGTACGATTTCGGCAATCTACACGAGTTTCCAAAGGTTGTTGATCGGCTATGTTTTGGGTCAATTGATGAATAGAAGAGAATGGTCATTGATTTTGAATTGGAACATGTACATAGAGTCCGAATGTAATAATTATGTTGGTAAATCTTTCACTTACAAGTTTTCTAATTGACGCTTGATTTGGTAGTGCAATAATTTTTTTATGAATTTAAAGTTAAGTATTTCATTGAATTTACCAAAAGATTATGTCATTGCAAAAAATAAAATTTTAATAGCAAGACTAACATAACAAATTTCTGAAATTACTAACAGCTTCCAACAAAATTGAGTCGTGCCAAAGGAGCATGACTTGGAAACACAAAGTTTGAGAAAGGATGTTTTTTTCTATTCTATTCTGCCATGAATTTGTACATGTACATATATGGATATGTTAATAGTATAGGTCCTATAATCAAGCTATTGTTTCTAAAATTAAGCTAATCAAACTATATGATGAATCCGTCCACATTTAAGGTACAACAGCATTGTCTCTAGAATCAAAAAGAATCACAAGGATAATTGTAAAGATATTTGACTTTCAATTTAATATTTCAAGACTCCCCTTCATGTTGGTGCATAGGTATCACACATGACCAACTTGTCCAAAAACTTTGAGAACACTCAATTCAAAACCTATTTGGTGAGTATACCAGCAAGTTGATCCTTTGATCGAATTTTAGGTAACTATACAATTCGTTCATCCAACTTCTCCTTAATGAATGATTTGTACGTTCACGTTGAAACAGAATTATGAGCAATATCGCACGCTGCTTTATTGCTACAATATAATCGAATTGGTTACTTGGGTGGATAATCTCTTAAAAGAAGCTCGAGCCATAACACTTCACACACTCCAAGTGACATGCCTCTAAATTCTTGAATACGTGAACTGCACGTTGTTGATTTTGTTTTTTACTTCTCCGTGCAATAAGATTACCACCTACAAAGGTAAAGCATCCTGAAGTAGATTTCCCGTCATATATTGCTCCAACCCAATCATCGTCAGTATATGCTTCATGCTTTGATGATCTATAATTTAGTGAACAAAATTCATTTTTCGAGAGCACACTTTAGATACTTCAGAATGCGCATAACTGCCTTCATATGTTGCTCTCCAAGATTCTGCATGAATTGGTTTACAATACTCAATGCATATACAAGATTCAGCCTCTTGTGTGCTAAGTACATCAATCTTTCTAGTCTTTAGTATCTCCCTTTATCTACCGGTACTTGGCTCGAGTCAACACGTAATTTCAAACTTTCTTCTAAGGGTGTATCAACTAGTTGACATACTGACATACCGGTTTCTTGTTACAAGTCTAAGACATATTTCCTTTGAGAAAGAAAGACCCATTTATGAGATTGAGATACTTCAATACCAAGGAAAATTTTCAAGGGACTGATGTCTTTCATTTCAAATTCTCTGGACAAGTGACTCTAAAGTGTCTTCATTTCTTCAGGATCATTTCCTATGACCACCTTGTCATCAATATTATATACAATAAGTGCAGTCATTTTATCTTCATTTTTCTCCAAAAATAAAGTATGGCCTTAATTGCTCTGATTGTAGCCAAAAACTATCATAGACGATGAATGCCCTAAGTAAGAATATGGAAAGATTGGAGTAACACGATGAGTACTCAAAGAATATGGAAAGATTTAGGTCCTAATTATTTTTTAAATTATACATACATAGTTGGACAAAAGGCTCGAAGAAAATCCAATCACAATTTTAATATCAGATAACATGCTACTGTATATTTCATTCAAATCAACACAAACAGAGAATACTGTATATGAATCGTGAAACCATACTTCATATGACAAATTGGAGTTCGAGAATCTAAAAGTCGAACTTAATTATATTTATTTGAATCACATAATAATCCCAGCAATATTCTTGTAATCTGGAAGATTCAATTCGGGAATATACATTTCTACAGCAATATTTAATTCTTTACGATTTGTTATTGAAGAAGAAAGAAACCAGATTTCGATTATGGACAGAGACGAATTTGGATACCTTCGTCCATTACAACTTATGAATTTTGTATTGATTTTGGAGAATAATTAATTATTAGGCTTAATGTTAGAATGATTTGAAAAAATGTCAATTACACAATAGTCTTGAATCTAAATTTGGTAGGTCAAATTATTTACCAATCCTGATAATATTTTATAGATTATAAGTGTAATATAGTATTATTATCTGAGTTTTATTTCGTAATAATGCAAAAACGAAATTTTCTGATCAAGCAGAAAGTCTTTCCATTGGGCTTGAGTTGGGTTATATGGATCAAGTAATGCGTTGGACAGTGTGGCCAGGGAAAAGGCCAGCCCAATAAAAATCTAATATTTGGTCTTCGAGCATCATCTTTTATATCAAGATTTACTTTTTGAACGAACCTCGAGTCACATATAACGAACTAACGTTGAATTTAAACCTATGTTTGGCTTGTTCCAAGTGTGTATAAACATTTTTTTTCAAAGAATAGTGCTATGGGTACATTGAGGGCTCCATAAGGCTTGACATAATGGCCAACATGATAGCCCCCTATTGGAAGGTTGCCGGGTGGGCCATTATGTCAAAGCTTTATGGAGCCCCCAATGTACAAGAATCTTCATCCTTTATAAATATACTGCCAGACTTCCCTTAATAACCCGACAACCTTCCAATAGGAGACTACCATGTGATCGTTATGTCAAGCCTTATGGAACCCCCAATGTACAAGAATCTTCATCCTTTATAAATATACTGCCGAACTTCACTTAACAAACCAAAATTGCTAAACTGGTTTCCATTTTTGGTTTTTAACCTTTGCAACCTCATTTATATTCCGATGGATGCAAATCCAAATTTTGTTCGAACGAAAATATCTAAATCCAATTTTTTACCTCTCTTGGAGATTTACATGTTTTTTAACATTTTTTGGTCAAAGAAAAATAAAATTTTCATTCTTTACCTCTCTCCATTTAAATATATTTACACCACGATTATAAATGTTGTCACAACCCAAGTATAAAACTATACTTACAAAATAACATATATACTACTTAAAATAGTCTCGGAAATTTCAGAATGTTAAGTGTCCTCAAAATTCAGGCGAACAATGAAAAATAGTCTCCTTTTCACAACTTCTCAAAGGCACGTTAATTATACCCCTCGAGTGATGAATATCATTTACTGGGTAATTTGTTGGCTTTCTTTTGGTCTTCAGTGCTCATAACTCGGTTTGAAGATTTTCATATTAAACTGTTCCTAATGTCTATCTTTCTCCAACTTCTTCCCGGTAGACTGGCATTCTGGCAATCGACATTTTATCCAGAGTTATTCCCCTGAACCTCGCAGGCACCTTACAGCATGGTTACCTGCTTTTACTATTAACCAATAAATATTGGCTTAACGTTCCCAGTAATATATCTATCAAACTTTATCTGTACACATAGCATCAGTCGTTTATGTTATAAATTAATGTGACGTAATGCATCAACTAAATTAGATTTTTTAGGTAATTGGTAAGAATAATTATTCTGGATCAATTATTAGTTCAATAATGTTATTTGTACATTCAAAAGTTGACATCCAACACCCTTCTCACATAAGTCAACAATGCTATATGTACAAGTACAATAATTAGAGTATTGTAATTTTTTCAACACTCTCACATTAGGGTAGGACCCACTAATTAGTCACACCCTAATTAATTAATTAGTGAACCCCACACTAATGTGAGAGTGTTGTAAAAATTACAACACCCTACCTAATCATTGTACAATTGGATTTTTTCCACATAAGTACATCATACAATTATTTTATCATGTGCTGACACCACCTCATGCGAAGATGTGTCGCCCGAGATATTAACCCAAATGTACACATAGCATAATGTTGTTAAGCACATGTTTGGAGTGACTAATACTAAAAATAAACAAGGGTTATGCTACACTATGCACATAATGATGCTCACACACTAATATAAAAGGAGGACCACTTTGAATGTTTTATATTTTATCCAAAGTCAATAGATACAATGATTTATATACAAGTAACATAATTCAAATAACAATAAATATGTAGTTTGTTACTGATGTTTATATTC
>CAIGRO010075578.1:0-15876 GCA_903798355.1 Fraxinus baroniana | reverse complement strand
TGTGTATCGAACCCCATTAAATTGGCCTGTTATCTTTACTTATTGCACTTTACTTTACATTGCCATTTATATTGTGTCATATTCATACTTGATTTAAGATATCATATTTGCATAATTACTTGTTATATTATACTTTGCATTTATATCTTGTGTATAGAATAGTTTTGAGATTTAACGTCGAAAAATTTTAAAAAATCAATTCACCCCCTCTTAATTAATTATTCTTGGATTATCAGAAGAAAGGTAACCCGTGAAACATGGGCACTAACTTGATTTTTGAAAGAGTTAACTTAAAACCTAATTATTGATATACAACATCTATCGAATTGGTTAGAGTGAGGTGACGTGGTGGAAGTTTGAAAAAGTCAAAATTTTGCATACCACTTTTTTTAAAAAAAAAATAAAAATTAAAAGAAGAAGAAGAAAAGGCGCTATATTGTGAACCCTAGCATTTCTCCATCATTTCCAATCCATATCAAACCATTTGACGATCGAAATAGAAGGACGTGAAAACCCATTTGAACCCCACGTTCTTACCCCCATTATTTGTGGTCGAAGTAGAACCCAGTAATTATGGAGATGCAGACGAAATGGAATCAGGCAACTCCGACGCCAGCAACATCGATGTCGGCGACAGCATGGGTAAGATTTTTTCAACTTAATCTTCATTTGATTGGGGAAAATCTTTTTCAGCTTGAATGTTATCATTCTCATTGTTTGAAGCTAAATCTATTATTTTCTGAAGCTTAAGCTATTACTTTCAAGGGTAAGATTTTGCTGAAGCTATTATTTATTGCCTTTTTAGTATTCTTAGCTACAGCAAAAATAGCTCCAATCACAGCAACCACCATCCCTGCAATGAGGAGAAAAGCTTGTATTAATTTTCAAGTCAAACTTGCGGTGTAACTTTTAAGAATAATAAAAGTTTGTTTGATTTCAGACTTGAGGGGAAAAGCTTGCAGTAGTTTAAGCTAAGTGTGGGACGGTCAAAGCTCGGTTCTGTTTTCTTGATTGATCTCCCTACTGGCCTACTGGAGTTCTACACTCTGGAAACTGGCTACTTCCCTTAGCCATTTCAAAGATAAAAAGTTATGAAATCTTTTGTAGTAGAACTGATTGACTAAAGCAGAGATTTTAGAGGTAGCCTGTTTGAGCCCCATTATTTTTGTCCAAAATGCATTTTGGAATGGGCTAAGCTGCAGGCACAGGCCCGACAACACACATCATGGGTGGGGGAGGTTTTTTGGCATTATTTTAATCATGTAGGGCCACCCCCATGTGAGATAAACTTTAAATTCCTGTATGAATTATGTGAGAGGAGTTCTGTACTCAAAGAATTATTCTTTTGGAATAGTATTTTGACAGAGAACGCGTGGTTAAAAAATAAGGAATAGTTTTAGGTTTATTTGTAGTATTATTTTATTGAAGAATGTGTGGTTGAAAATAAGATAGAGAAAAAATGTATTTTGGTAATAATGTGGACCAAATAAGGGCTAATATGGTAAAATATGTCCATCTGTCACTAACTCATTATGTGGAATAATAGTATGGTCAATTTGAGGATAATAATGTATTTGTTTTAAGGGGAGTAGAAACACAGGAAATTTTTAGCATATTTTGTATTATAAATCAAGCGCAATTAACTTTGCAAGTTCTCTGCAGAGCACATGCTTTTCATGGGGAGTGCTGTTTTTCCGGATGAAAATGAGGTGTGTTGGTATATCTTATTTCCTTTGCCTGGTTTTACTTTTCTACTCAAGTATGCAACTTTTTCATTGACTGAACAAGAAAAAGTCCTAAAATGGGTAATGAAACAGGATTTTCTACTTTTCCTCAAAGTGATGGAAGTCAAATGTCTTGATCTCTCCTTATTTTGAGCTTGTTTGGTTTTATACTGCAGTGCTATTTGCTGAGTAGATGTAACTTGTATCATAAACTGTAATGTAAAATCTTCCATGATGTGATCAAGATAGCTATTTGGCCTGCAAGATTGAATCTTCTCTTTGGCAATATGATAGTTACTAGTCGGAGCATGGAGGTTTCTCAAATGCATACAGCCATACACGGATAGCAAGCACACATGCTACCTTTTTGAAGTGAAAATGGAGTTTCTTAAGGGTACCTTGACAAGGTAAATGCAAGTTTATGTACTTCGTAGTATTAAAAGCGGTCTTTGCCCACCCATGGACTTTTTTCAATTGCATTAATGAAACAAGCCACACGTATACTGTTGTATGTTTTAGTAATTGCTCTTTGCACCTGCGAATGTATGTAAGATGTTGAAACCGTGTCATATGTTTGATTGTATTTCCAGGTTAGCTTTTCTTGAATCAGGAGAACCTTTCGATAAAGAGGGTTCTACTGATTAATTTTATTTATGAATCATTTTCTCTTATTTTTCTTGTACTTTTGTTTATTAGCTTTAACATTCGATAGCCTTAAAATGAGGTCAGTGGTTCTCATAGTAATGAAGCATATTCTTAGTTTGCTTATTTGTACTAAGCTTCTGCGTTCACAATTTTTCTTTTCCTAGCCTTAGCCTCATGTACTTAATTTTCACCTAACCCCTTCTGTTTCCAAGTGGTGCTACATAACTTCCTTTGAACCCTTCTTGTGAGTATTGCTTTTTTTGGACTGAATGTTGTTTTAGCTTTTGTATTATGATTCTCTTCTTCACATTCTATTGTGGTGTACATAGTTATAAAACCCAGCCTAGCCAGTCTGGCCTGAAAATCGGTGGCCCGGACCCTTGAACCGGTCAAAATTGGGGTAAACTACCGGTTTTTGGTTGAACTTGCAGCCCGGTTGACCGATTTTTGACCGGCTCTTAAATTTAAAATTATAACTTGGTATGAGGGAATTGATCCCTTGTGCTCCTCCTTGAAAACGACTGGAGCACACCACCGAAGCCAGTAAGTCAGTCTATGTATGAATAAATTATAATATTTTATAATAACTCATCTATTATTAATATCAAATATTTTTGAAAAAAATTATAGTTGATGGCAAGATCAAATAATTATTTTATGGATTTATTAGTTATAGAGAAATTATTTTTAGTGAAGATGAATCAAATTTCTTAATACACACGAGTTTTTGATTGATAAATGTTTTATGGGTGATGTAGATAGTTTGTGGTTTATTAAAAGTAATAATTTTTTATTTTGTGACTCTTGAAATTATATTAGTGGCTCATATTAAGACTTACAATTTAACACATCATGGACAAAACGTTGTCAACAAATTTGGCTAGTATTTTATATTGTTGATGATGCATGAGAGTATTTCCTATCATTACTCTTGATTAGTGTAAAAGGAATCTGTGTGCTCTTTATGTGATTTTTTCTTTTTTCCCCGATATATTTAATGAGATGTAAATAGAAATAAAACTCTGCTTTTTTGTTATTCTTTTTTGTTATCTTAACTGTTGAACTCCTGATATTTTCGGACTCTCTTGATATCCTAGAAAGTTGGGTCCTTAAATTACTCGATAGTGTCAAGAATGACTCTCTGGTTAAGCTAGAGACATGTTTAGTTGGTCCTATTTAGAAAGCTGTCAAAATTTATAAATTACAGGCAGTTGTAGATATTCATATACATGATTTGTTATGGACATTACCTTTTTTACAAGAAAATTATATAAAACTGAAGAGTCTTAGCTCATTTTCTTGGACATGGTAAAATGGTTTTCTGTTGTTAAAAGTTCTTTCGTTGGTAGGTCATTTCTCTTTAAGGAAATGACAGAACGTACCATAGTGAAAGAGAGATTTATTGTGTTTCTACAACGGTTATTGTGTATTTGTGTTTGTTTCACTTATCTTATGAATATGCTTTCTCCCAATCTTCCAACTACGCTTCTTGATTTGGAATCTGTGTTATGGTGGAATGAAGCACAGAATTTGATAGATTTAGTGCAAAATGTCATACAGTATGTATGAACATTCTTCAATGCATTTCAGGCACTTACTAGAATTATGAAATACAATCCACACTTCTAGATTTTCTCCTATCATGCTTTGCATCCTATTTTTTTTCTCTATTTTTGACCTTATGAAATTTTTAGTTACCTTCATTCATACGAGTAGGTTTCTTTTTTATGTCTCTCTAGAAAGAATTTAAACATCAGCTATTTTGGTCTAAAAATGTCCAAAAAATTTCATGGACTATTACTTTTATTGCCGATCTTAATGGAGTGCTAGCATCTACATATGTTGTGAGAAACTTGTTTTGAATTTCGGATTAGAAAAATATTACATCGATGAGGTTTCATGTTTCAAATTTTAGATACGACTCGTGATTTTTTACATCAGATTGTTTTGACTTTATTGCATTGGCATGAACTTATTGTACTATGTTTGGTTTTATTTTATGCTAATAACAAGCATCATTTATCACTATTACTTGTATCTTGTTGTTTGTACGCTAGTAAGCTGAATCATTAGATTTTTGATCCCTGTTACGTTATAATACATGCTACTGATTATGCAAATCTTTGATATCATTGGCTTTGTCTATCAATATATCAAATGACTGTGTCTATTTACTCTAGAAGATTGGATTTTCTAGGAACTCTAAGATATTGAGAAATTGGAATTTGTATTTGCATAGGGGTAACCTCAGATTGGTTATGTTGCAAAACTTGATGGTAGTTTTTGGTTAATGTCTTTCAACTGCTTTTTAACGAGACATTATTAATTTTATTATTCGTTGATTGTAATTGTTACAAATTGCTTTTGTTTCTCGAGTGGTATATTTGCATTGTCCCGACTAGTTTGAGTATGACACGATAACATTTTTTTGGTCATTGTTGAACATATGGTAGCTATAAAATGCTTCTACCAAAAACAACCGGCGTCTTTCGGTATAGGATGATATACGAGGAAATATGTTCCATGTATTTGAAATTGTTCATTTGAATGAAGCATACTTATCTTAATTTGAGAAGCAGATGTCGTATATTATTTGTAAATCCAGCAAGTCAAGTGTAAAGAATAAACGTTAGTAGGAATGAATGATAAATAAGAATCGATTTTTTTTTGTATGTCAATTTTTGGTCCTAGACAATGTCTTTCTATGTTTCAACTTATCCATATTTAGTGACAAGTACTTTTTATTGCAACAAAACTATACGTATATCCTCCAAAGCATGTTATCTATGGGGATTACGTGTATGAAAATTGGGATGAGAAGATGATAAAAAAATATATTGGATTTCTTCAATTAGAAACATAAGAGTTGATCTAGTAACAAAGTCTATTGACAAGTACTTTGGTTTTGAAGAATACACTATATTCAACTAACAAATCAAAGCATCTTAAATGAACATATGAACAATCTAGCTTAATCATGACTCTATGCAAAATTATGATTTTGCATCCTTATGACGTAGGACCTATAGGTCAAGGAACAATTTTGAGTAGATAGTTTTTATGAGTCACTTGATAAGTTTTTCTTTTATTAGTTTTCATTCCTTCCTATTTTTTGTGATCTTGGATTCGTGTGCTTTATTTTCAAATACGAGTTCATAATTAACAAAAAAATGATGAAAATCTTCTATGGAGATGGAAACATATTTTTCTTTAGTTATTTTTCACCACATGTATGCCGAACATCCTTAAGTCAAATGCATTTTAGAGGAATAAGGTGAATTAAACTTGTTTTGGTAGAAGGCTTGAGAAGTATGAGACCTAATTTCTCTATCAAACTGTAATTCAGCAATGAATATAACCTTATTGAGTGTGCAAGATTGATAATTTAAATCGATTTGCTTGTAAAATCATAATTTTTTTTTTTGAAGAATAAGCTATATTCAACTAACAAATCAATACATCTTAAATGAACATGTGAACAAGCTGGCTTAATCATGATTTCAATAAAATTATGATTTTGCGACCTTCTGACGCAAGAACTACCTGTCAAGGAACAATCTTAGGTAAACAGTTTCTAGTAAGCTCCTTAGTTCGTTGATAAGAAGGTCTTATTGCAATTGAAGGTTGATGGGTTGATTAGTAACATGGTACCAATTAAGCCCCAATAATTTCAATGAAGAATTCTCGATCGAGAAAAAATTCGTAAAAAAGTTATACAACTCAACCCATGCGCGAGTGAGATGCAAACTCAATTAGGTTTAGAGAGCACAAAACCTCAACCTAGAAAACTGGTAATAATGTTATTCTACTCTAAAACTTTTTAAACTTATGGGAAATGATTAACAAATGCTAGTAAGTCTTGGATTAGGCAACTTTAAAAGCAGAAGTGAATTAAAAAGTCTGAAAAAAATTATATGTTGAATGTTTTCTTTGAAAATGAGTGTTCTCGAGCTTTACCTAGTTTGTGTGCAAAGGCTTTAGTGCTAAGATGTAAGGAATCATATTTTACTAGTATGCATTTATTGTTGTTTGACTTTATTTTTTTTTTCAATGTGAAAATATGCATAATCTTCTGAAAAATATTAGCAATAAACCTTTGCAGTAGGTTAAAAAATTGCAAAAGTTAAACCTTAAGGTCCATAACTACTATGTTACATAAAATTGGTGGTTAATAAATAATAAGTGAAATGTCTCGTGAACTAATTTTCGTAATGCCTAATTATGCAATACTTTTTTTTTTTTCAATGTGAAAATATGCATAATCTTCTAAAAAAATATTAGCAATAAACCTTTGCAGTAGGTAAAAAAATTGCAAAAGTTAAACCTTAAGGTCCATAACTACTATGTTGCATAAAATTGGTGGTTAATAAATAATAAGTGAAGTGTCTCGTGAACTAATTTTCGTAATGCCTAATTATGCAATACTCATATTAGTTAATGAAAATACTTGCTATTTATTTGTTTTCTAGATTAAATTGATTGACATATTACTTAAATTCGCAGTGATGATTAGCTAACTCACAAATCTAATATGAGCGATTGCCGACTAATTTTAGTTCTTTTGTCAAATGCGGACTAAATTAAAACATTGTTTCAAATTGTCATGTCATCTTCTTTCTAGTTTTTGGTTCATAATCTACTTTACGTCTACTAAATGTTAATAGTTCAATGTAAATTTGACCTTCAACTCTCCTTTTTTGGCGTGGTTTCGGATATTCAACTTGAGTCATGGTTTTGATTACGATATGTTGAGGAGAAACATTCCACCTACTTTGATGCAATTATGACAGGATCTTCCTAGAATTGATTCCTATTTGCAATTGTCCTAAAAAACTAGTTCATTCCACGCGATTTTTTCATGTGCTAACAACGAGACTTCAGTCTGTAAAGCTATCATTTTCAAGATGTATAATTGATTAATCTATGATAGAGTTGTGTTATAAGCTTGACAAGACTCTTAAATTTTCCCTCGTTGATGCATATTTCCATATTACATTAAAGGGATGATATAGTAGTTTGAGGAATCCTTTGTTGACTGAATTATTTTACTAGTATTGAAAGATGAACTCAATGATATTATCTATCAGGTCACTTTTTCTCTCTAATGATTGTATTGCTATTGAATTTTATTTACACCTGATGTTAATTCACAGTGCACTTCTAATTATTTATTTGCACATGAAGTAACATAGTTATCTTGATGGTAGGCCATTGAGGCAAAACTAGAAATTTCTATTTCAGGGACCTTAGGAGATAAAATGGAAGATAAAATTAAAATTAAAAAATGGCAAAGTTATAAGTTTATTCTTTTTTTGGAGTTGAAATTCGAAAAATAATAATAAAATGATGTAAAAGTTGGTTAGTTTTCACTACGAGTGTACTTAAAATTATCACCTTTTTTTCCTGATGGGTTTTGTTTTTCATGATTTCGCCATCATTATTCTTTTTCTTCATATTATACTCATTGAATTTGTTTTCATCTGAGCTCTACTATGTAGTAGAGATTTACAAGTAATTCAATTATGCAAAGTTAGCACTCAGATTTTCGATTATGCAGTGGTTGGCACATGGTAACCAATGCATGAAATTTTATGTAAATAATGATCAATTTATTGATTCACTCATAGCAAAGCTTCTACTTGATTTTTATTTTAGTATTTTTTTTTACTATTGATATATGTGGATAATTTTACTATAGTTGTCCTTTTTGAATTTGTTTCATGCACCGATGATCAGTTTTTGATAGGTTATTAAATATTTGAAAAGAACTATAAAGAATATCAACATGAATATATGTTATTGTACATACTCTATAGAGCAAGTATTGCACATGTTAAGTGACTCATTTCTTGTTGATTTAAAGACTTTTATTCCAGATCTTCATTCCCAGGTTCGAAACCGTCTTCATATTTTGTGGTATCAAATTATTGTCCAACTGAGCTTAGCGAGTTAATTTTACCAGCATATGTACATAAGCATTGCTTCTATAAGTCTTTTTTTTCTTTTTCATTTGATGTATATTCATGTGCTCTTTTCCCTATAGTTAGCATCTAATTATAACAATTTAAGTCAATCATTTTTGACATATAGAAAGATTTTCGAAACTAATTGTTTTTCATTTGTATCTTTCATCAGTCTAAAAAAACATATTCAATGTGCTTTAAGTATACAATTGGATTGACCCGTTGACATCACATCTAGTGCAAGCATGAATGGTAAATGTTTGAATTTTGTAGTCTTCTAGCATATTTTGGCTCAATACAGGAATAATAGCTACAATTGGCAAACTAATAGGATTTATTAATTAAGTAATTATTATGATCTAAATTGTAACTGCCTCCTAGTTTAATAAGAGTACAATAACACAACCTTCTATGGGAGCATTATCACATGATATGATTGTTTCGAAAATGATATATGCATTTCTTTTTTCTGAAGGGAAGAATTTTACATACCCTAAAGCGATTCTCTTTTGGCAAATGCCAAAATTTCTAACAAGAGGACTGGAAGTTAATCAATTAAACCACAAACCTTCAACACCAACTTATAACAAAGATAAATAGAAGTTTTTAGTTTTGCCTCAATAGTTTACTATTAAAATAAATAGGTTACTTCGTGTGCAAACAAATAATTTGAAGTGCATGGGGGATCAACATCAAGTGCAAATAAAATTATATAGTAATACAATCATTCGAGAGAGAAAGTGACCTGATAGATAATTTCATTGAGCTTATCTTTTAGTACTAGTGAAATAATTCAGTCAACAAGGCATTCCTCAAACTACTATATCCTCCCTTTAATGTAATATGTAAATATGCACCAGCGAGAGGAAGTTTAAGAGTCTTGTCAAACTTATAACATAACTTAATCATAGATTCATCAGTTATACATCTTGGAGATGATAGCTTTGCAGACTGACAAGACTCGTTGTTAGCACATATAGAAAAATCGTGTGGAATGAACTTGTTTTTTTAGGGCAATTGCAAAGAGGAGTCAATTCTGGGAAGATCTTGCTATAATTACATCAAAGTAGGTGAAATGTATCTCCTCAACATATCGTAATCCAAACCATAACTCAAGTTGAATATTCGGAGCCTCGCCAAAAAAGGAAAATTGAAGGTCAAATTTGCATTGAACTATTAACATTTAGTAGACGTAAATCAGATCATGAACTAAAAACTAGAAAGAAGATGACAGACACTTTGAAATAATATTTTAATTTAGTTTGCATTTGGCAAAGGAACTAAAATTAGTTATCAATCACTCATAAGATTTGTGAGTTAGCTAGTCATTACCGTCAATTCAACTAGTAGGTCAATCAATTTAATCTACAAAATAAATAACAAATATTTTCGTTAACTAATATGAGTATTGCATAGTTAGGCATTACAAAAAATGGTTCATGAAACACTTATTAATCACCAATTTAATGCAGTATAGTAGTTAGGGACCATGAGATTAACTTTTTCCACCCACTGCAAAGGTTTATCGCTAATATTTTTCAGAAGATTATGCATATTTTCAGATTTATATATAAAAAAAAGGCCAAACAACAATAAATACATACTAGTGGAATATGATTCTTTCCATCTTAATACTAAAGTTTGTGCACACAAACTAGGTGAAGCTCGAGAACACTTATTTTCAAGGAAAACATTTGACATAATTTTTTTCTTAAGATCTGAAGTAATAGGGTTTGTTAATTATTTCCATAATTAGCAGGGACATTTTTAGACATTTTAATTTGCTGTTTTTAAAGTTGCCTAATCCAAGAGTTACTAGCATGTGTTGATCATTCCCCAGAAGTTTAAAAAGTTTTAGAGTAGAATGACATTATTATTAGTTTTCTAGGTTGATGTTTTGTGCTCTCTAGACTTAATTGAGTTTGCATCTCAATCGTGCATAGATTGAGTTGTATAACTTTTTTACGGATTTTTTTTCGATCGAGAATTCTTCATTGAAATTATTGAGGCGTAATTGGTGCAATGTTATTAATCAACCCATCAACTTTCAATTGCAATAAGACCTTCTTATCAATGAATTAAGGAGCTTATTAGAAACTATTTTACCTAAGATTGTTCCTTGACATGTAGTTCTTGCGTCAGGAGGTCGTAAAATCATAATTGTGTTGGAATCATGATTAAACCAGCTTGTTTAGATGTTCATTTAGGATGTCTTGATATGTTAGTTGAATATAGTATGTTCTTAAAAAAAATTATGATTTTACAAGTAAATCAATTTAAATGATCAATCTTGCACACTTAATAAGGTTATGTTCATTATTGAATTACAGTTTGGTAGAAAAATTAAGTCTCATACTTCTCAAGCTTTCTATCAAAATAAGTTTAATTCACCTCATTCCTCTAAAATGCATTTGACTTGAGGATGTTCGGCATACATGTGGTGAAAGATAACCATACAAAAATATGTTTCTGTCTCTATAGAAGATTTCCATCAATTTTTTGTTAATTATAAACTCGTATTTGAAAATGAAGCACACGAATCCAAGATCACAGAAAATATGAAGGAATGAAAGCTAATGCAAGAAAAACTTACCAAGTGATATGTAGAAATCGTCCACTCAAAATTGTTCCTTGACCTGTAGGTCTTACGTCAGAAGGATGCAAACTCATAATTGTGCCTAGAATCATGATTAAGTGAGATGTTCATTTAGGGTGCTTTGATCTGTTAGTTTAATATAGTGTATTCTTCAATACTAAGGTACTTGTCAATAGACTTTGTTACTAGGTCAACTCTCATGTTTCTAATTGAAGAAATCCAATATATTTTTTATCATCTTCTCATCCCAACTTTCATACGCGTATCCCCATAGATAACATGCTTTGGAGGATGTACGTGTAGTTTGCTGCAATAAAAAATACTTGTGAATAAATATGGATAAGTTGAAACATAGAAAGATGCACTGTCTAGGACCAAAAATTCACATGCAAAAAGAATTCGGTTCCTATTTACTTTTCCTATTCACGTTTATTCTTTACCCTTGACTAGCTGGATTTACAAAAAACAATTGATATCTATTTTCCAAATATTCTCCCAGAACTACAATTTCAAATACATGGGACATATTTCCTCGTATATCATTCTATATCGAAAGACGCCGATTGTTTTAGGTTGAAACATTTTACATATGGTCAATATGGGTAACCAAAAAATGTCATTGTGCCATACTCAAACTAGTCGGGACAATACAAATATACCACTCGAGAAAACAGATCAATTTGTAACAATTACAATTGAGGAATAATAAAATTAATAATTTCTCATTGAGAAGCGGCTGAAAGACATTAAACAAAAGGGAAAAGCCCCAAGTACAGGGGTGGGGTTCACAGGGGCCTTACGGGCCCCTCATTGTAGCTGACCCCACCCCAAATGTTTAAAAAAAAAAATTATAGCCCACCTCCCCCGATGTGAAAAGCCTGGCAGGAGCCTGTGAACTGGGCTCCTGTACTTGTAGCAGTCTCCTAAGCAAAAAGTACCAACAAGTTTTGCAACGTAATCAGTCTGAGGTTACTGCTTTGCAAATACAAATTTCAACTTCCCAATATCTTGGAGTTCCTAACAAATCCAGTTTTGTGGAGCAAGTATGCACTTTCGTTTGAAATATTGGTAGACAAAGCTAATGATATCAAAGATTTGCATCGTCAGTAGTATGTGTTATATCGTAACAAGGATCAAAGATCCAATGATTCAGTTTATTAGTGTGCAAAGAGAAAGATACACGTAATAGTGATTAATACTACTTGGTATTAGCATAAAATGAAACCTAATATAGTACAATAAGCTCATGCCTACGCAATGAAGTCAAACAATCTGATGCCAAAAAATCCCATGGGCCATATCTGAAATTTGAAACATGAAACCTCGTCGATATAATACTTTTCTAATCGGATTCACTGTGTAATTTTAAAATTGGAATCAATTTTGAATTCTTCGTACTTGGCAACTTGATCAGATTTATTTTTTGAATTATTGATTCGTAATGACCAAGTTTCAAATTAACTATTACTCCATTCATAATTGCATATTTTGAAGTTTTAGCTAAGAGTTGAAAGGTGGAAGTTAGACTTAACTTTTCGTTTTCACACTAAAAAAACAATCGCTATGAATCCGAGAAAATCCTAAAAAGTTTTCACTAAGCCCCGTTTGGAAGCCATTAATTTAAGAGAGTGCATTTTCCAGTTACATCATTCTTGGCCCACCGGTTCATGACTTTCGTATTTGCTGCAGGGCTTTGTCTTTGTTTTCCAATTATGACCCTTCAATGGCAAAGAAATCACGGTGCATAAAATGGGTAAATTGGTAAAGCTTAAAAGAGTGGAATAACTTTTGACAGACTTTTGTTAAGTCAATGTCAGAAATTTTGAATAAAAAAAGAATTGTTCACTGTACAACAGTAAAAAAATTCTACAAATGAGATGAAAATGAGCACTAAACTGGGGCTAAATTAGCGAAAAAGTTAATTAGCAAGTGATATTAATTTTTTCTCAAACTTCTAGAACAAGAAAAGGAAAATAATTACCTTCTCTAAGCCAGAGTTAGTAAGGAATTCACAAAAAAAATATAAGCATATACATCCTTTCATTAGCAACACCAGCACTCAAGGAAAATGCCCAACTTCTAGCTTTTACTGAAAACTACAAGTTCCCTTTACCCAGTGAAATCGTGTTATTTTTAATTCAAATATGAGCACTTCAAGTATTGGTCATAAACATATGCGTAGGAGCTATGCTAATTTTCTAGCTTTTAATAAAAACTATAAGTTTCCTTTACCCTGTGAAATCATGTTATTTTCAATTCAAATATGAGCATTTCAAGTGTTGGTCAGAAGCAAATACGTAGGAGCTATGCCAATATAACCATAAATATCATATGCATGTGTTAGCAGACACCTTTAAGCTGCAAAAAATGAAAACATTCCTCCATTACCCTCCCAGAATAACGTTTATATGTACTTTTTGAACCTTCCGAACATAATTTTGTATTTCCCCAAGATCAACTCTTTTTGAACTGTTTCATTCCAATATGAGTTTATATTAACACGGGCGCAAAACCTCTAAGGCACTTTACCTATTATAGAGACTATATGTTCAAACTATCCAATTCTACTCTTACCTTCATTGATTTCCAAATCAATACAAAATCCA
Source organism: Fraxinus baroniana (assembly GCA_903798355.1). NCBI lineage: Eukaryota > Viridiplantae > Streptophyta > Magnoliopsida > Lamiales > Oleaceae > Fraxinus > Fraxinus baroniana. The sequence goes on along the minus strand of CAIGRO010075578.1, from coordinate 2,342 downwards.
AAACAAGTTCCCTCATAACATAGGTAGTTGATAGCACTCCAATACGATCGGCAATAGAAGTAATAGTCCATGAAAATTTTAGGACCTTTTTAGACCAAAATGGCAGGTGTTTAAATTCTTTCTGGAGATGCATAAACAAGAAACCTACTCATATGAATGAAGGTAACTAAAAATTTAATAAGGCTGAAAATAGAAAATAAGAATAGGATGCATAGTATGATAAGAGTATATCTAAAAGCATGGATTGTATTTCATAATTCTAGTAACTCCTTGAAATGCATGGAACAATGTCATACATAGACAAGTAGAATAATGTTCTTATGTATAAATTGTTTTTATTCCCTTGTCCCACGGAAAAAAATTAAGAAGGAAAAACAAAATAAAGGTGTTAACAATACATTTGTATTGTATAGCATTTTGCACTAAATCTATCAAATTATGTGCTTCATTCTACCACAACACAAATTCCAAATCAAGAAGCGTAGCTGGAAGATAGGGAGAAAGCATAGCCATAAGCTAAGTGAAACAAACACAAATATACACCATAACAGATGTAGAAACATAATAAAACTCTCTTTTAATATAGAACGTTCAGTGATTTCCTTAAAGAGAGAAATGACATACTAACGAAAGAACTTTTAACAGCAGAAAATCATCTTAGCATGTCCAAGGAGATGAGCTAAAATACTCTTCAGCCTTAGATAATTTTCTTGTAGGAAAGATAATGTCTATAACAAATCATGTATATGAATATCTTCAACTGCCTGTAATTTATAAATTTTGACAGCTTTCTAAATATAACCAACTAAACATGTCTCTGGCTTAACCAGAGAGCCTTTCTTCACACTGTTGAATAATTCAAGAACCCAACTTTCTAGGATATCAAGAGACTCTGGAGATATCAGGAGTTCAACAATTAAGATAACAAGAAAGAATGATTAAGATAACAAGAAAGAATGATAAAAAACAGACTTCTATTTCTGTTTACATCTCATTAAGTATACCAATAAAAAAGAAAAACAAAAGAAAAAATCACATAAAGAGCACATAGATTCCTTTTATACTAATCAAGAGTAATGATAGGGAATACTATTACAATCTACTAAAAATCTAATTTCAATTCCCACCAAACACTCTCTATGACTCCAATCCTAGCAATGGGTGTTCTTTGCAAAACTTACTAAAATAGGAAATGTCACATGAGATGGGATTTAAGATGAATCTGGTCCAACTTGAGGTAAACTGTTGAACGAGATAATTCTACCGCGTTAATTAACAAACACGAGTATCAACCTTTAAGGTTGTCTAAATCATTTCCCCAACTATTTTCTTTGTTGATGTGTCGTACCTTAACAATAAAGATTTAACAAAAATATTAAACTACTTGGTTGAGCTAAGAAAGTCCAAGGTGGGAGGAAAATGAATTCAAGGGACCACAGAGAAATATGTACATACATGAATTAACTAAGATAGTATTTTGGAAGAAATAGATTGATGAAGGATATGTGGTTGAAAAGGGAAAAGTAATTGATATGATGAAAAATATTATTTTATTGAAGATTGTGTGATTGGAAATGAGTAGAAAAATGAGAATGAAAATTTTAATGTGGCTCAAACAGGGCATAAAGTATAAATTTTTTTAGGGGCAAAATTAAAATTTTAATTTATTTTTCACTAGTTATTTAGGTCTATAAAATAAAGTTAATTTATAATTTATTTTTCACTAATTATTTAGGTCTATAAAATGAAGTGAAATATTGGACCAAAGTTTTTTAAAAGAATATTTTTATAACAGCTATAAATGATTCATTAGTTAGATATAAGGATGAGGTAATTAGAAGCGTACTGAGCCTTCATGCTTTGATATTGAGAGGGCCCGTAATGGAGCTCGGGGGAAGAAAATAGTTCTTCAACGTGTATAAGCGTGGAATGACTTTGATGATTAGAGTTAATTGCTTATTACTTACATATACTTAAGATATTTCCTAAAGCTTAAAATTATATTGCCTATATTATTGCTCATAGAAGGATTGAAGAAAAGTCAAAAAGTTGAGTTATGAGGTTGAATCGCCAGGTTACTATATTCTAGCGAACTCCCACATTTTTTTTCGAAGAAAAAACATTCAAGCAATATAACAAATTGTAACTATGGGGCCAACCAAAAACATTTCACATCTATCCATTTTCTTATTAATGTATTAATAAAAAACTTACCTCCTCCAATGACAACTAATTTCATCAATTAACCATGATAATGATCATTGTATAATTTCAAAATATGTTCCCATAAATGAATTCCTTCGCTATAGCATCAATCAAGCTCTTCTTATTCCCTACAAGTA
>CAIGRO010075521.1:0-13732 GCA_903798355.1 Fraxinus baroniana | reverse complement strand
CGCCCTCATCTTTGCCAGTTGGAATATGCCCTGGGGGGCTGTTTAGCACCCTTTTTGACTAGACTAGAGATGACAATAGTCTCGGCCCGCCAATCCCTCACCTTGTCCTGCCCCGTGGCATGGGGCGGGACGGGAAGGGACGTGAGCTTATCCCGTTTATTTTATTTTTTTAAAATTTTCAGTTCATTAAATTTTTTTTTATAGTTAATTATTTTTTTTTCTTCACAGGGCGATTTCGCGGCAAGGCACCCCCGCCCCACCAACCTGTCGGGACGGAGCGGATTTTTTGCCATGACTATTTTTGACAATCTTCATTACTCAAAAATTCACGCGATAAAATATTCTAAACGTAAATTTAAAATGTTTTCATTGTTGCTGGGTTTTATCAATTCTAGAGATGGCAACAAGTAAAGTTGAGCACCATTTTATTTTCATGCGTCTGGCTTGTGGGTAATGTGTTTGATTTTGAATTATCATTTTGTTTTATTAATTACTTTTCCAAAAAAAAAAAATTAAAATTAAATGAGTTGGTTTATGGAGATTCAACAACCGAAAGAAAATCGATTCTTTGGAATCCTTCCTTTCTTCAAACGAGAGGGATGGAGATAAGCAATTGGCGAGCACCATCCTTATCGGTCCATATTGGGTAAATATAGTCCTCAACTTCAACTAAACAAATACGACTTCCTTCCACGGTATGGTTTTAGCCAATTTGACTCGTGGGCTGCTCAATTCGACTCATGTGTAGAATAGCCGAACCGAGCAATTTCTTATATACAAGCAGAGCTCAGATGGAAAAAAAAAAAAAAAAAATTATGCCACCTCGATTCTATTTTCTTTTTTATTGTTGTTATTGTTTAATATTATATTTAGTTTAATTAAAATTAAATGTATAATAGTCTTTTTGATAAAAAGTCGGCTTTTCACCAAAACCTTTATTTGAGGATGGTCGTGGTGGAGATGATTCCATTTGGGTTTGGTTCTAGAGAATCGAACCATGAACCAATGATTTTTTTAAAAAAGATTTGGAACCAAATCGGAACCGAACCATTCGGTTTTGGTTTGGTTTGACTCTAATTCTACTACTGATTGAGAAAAAATAAAAAGAACAGTTGAGGAAGAAGAATCGAAGGTTGATGCTTCAATTTCTTAAATCCAAGGACGGTGGTGGCTAAGCGCGACATTAGACGATAGACATAGTTGATATATAAATTGAAAATGAGAAAATAAGAAATAAATTAGGATCAGGCCTCCGAAATGAATTAGGGTCTTCAATATTCACATTGAGAAATGAGAAATGGATTGTACATGACCTTTTTGTCGCAATTTTCAATCGAGTTGTGAAATTGTTTGTTTAGATTGCGATTCACTAATTTGTGATGATGATAATAATTTAGCCTTGTTTGATACGCATTCTTTTAAAACTCATTTTTAACCACACATTTTTCAATAAAATTATATTTTTCATCACATCAATAATTTTTCTTTACTTTTTAACCACATATTTTTCATCATATCACTATTTAAAATACATTATTTATTCAATAACATTCATCAAATACACCCTTAAATATTGAATTTGGTTTTAGAACTAGAATCGAATCAAAATCAATAACCAAGTGGTTCTCATTTCTATGGATTAGAACCAATAATTTTTTTATAGAACCGAACTGAATCGCTGGATTTGATTTGATTCTGATTTGATCCACCTCTGATGCCAAGAATGAATATTAGGTTCTTGTTTTGGACTAGTGCATTAAGTTGGGGACTATTTGTGTAAATTATCCTATTTTTCCCAGTGTTTAAACTATAACTGTGGGACCCTTCCTTTCGCAGTATATAAATCTTTCCGTCGACCTTTTTACCTTGCCTCTGTCCACAGGGAGAAGGCATATCCCAACCTTAATCAAGAACCCCCAGTACTGCCACTCATATATGACACTGACGCGACTACCACTCATCTCTCTCTAGAAATAAAAGTTTGTAGATTCGAATTTAGGAATAGAGGGTTTTGAAATTTTCTGCACCCAATTTAAATGTACAGATCTTTGAAACCTAATTTTTTTTTTTTTGTTATTAATTGATTAGTCTCTTTTCAGTTGTAGTTAGCTCTTTCTTTTCTTATTCAGGTTTTTGTAATTTTAGGTCTTCTTTCCAAATTTCAGAGATTTATAAAAATCTGAAATTTTGATATCTGGTTTTATTTTTTAAATATCCTGATTGATAGAATTGGTTCTTGAATCCTTGTTGTATTGAGAGTGGAGACGTTTCTGGGGTTTAAAGTATTTTTTCGAGCGGAAGGTTCTCAAATGGATAGATTTGGAGATGAGGGCAGTAAAGAAGAGTACGCCAATCTTCAGGATCGTAAACCATTTGGTGCAAATCCAACAGGTTTGTTATATCGTATGAGATTATCTTTTATGCTTGAGCTCACTCTTGATGGATTTGCTTCTTGTCAATTCACAGCTCGTTGACTTCATTTTCTAACGGTTTCCTTTAGCTCTGCTTATTCTGTTTACTGGGAAAAAGGTCTGCAAATATCCTTAGTCGATCCATTTGGGTTTTCTAGTAATTTAAATATCCTTAGTCGATCCATTTGGGTTTTCTAGAAATAAATTAATTACATAACAGTAAGCTCCTCATTATTATTGATATCTAATGTGTTCTATGTGACTTTATTGTGAGCAGCTGAGTATGTTATGCTTTTCCCGGAAGGAATCTTTTTCCATTTTAATCAACATGATATCTAGCTTTATATATCTTGTATTTCGATCTAGTGCTTGTTTTGTAGGCCTTAAAATTATTTACTTAAGGCAGTTAAAATAAATAGATTACTTTGTTGGTCAAAGCTGGAATATATTTTGAAAGTAATACAATACTTTGGAAGTAATCCCTACTTCTCTGTCCAAATTAGTGACTTTTTTAATCTACAAGAAAGAACATAAGAACCCATATAAACATGTTTGGCTATTAAAATTTACTTCAAACAAACGTTTAAGTTACTTCGAGCTTAGCCAAAGGTGCTGCTAGTCCCAACTTATAAGTTAATTTTGGCTTCTAAATTGGTACGTATAATTATTGTCCAAGTTGTTTACAATATAATTCTTATTTTAATCACGAGGATATGTTCTTTATTTCCCAATAATTTGGAAATCATGGCAAAATATACGACAACTTCACTTTCCAAATTGAGTTCAAGAAATTAAGTGTCGATTTTATAATGATTTATATCATGAGATTATCCATAATTCCTTTCTGTGCATGAATTATTACTACATTGCTTAACGATTTATGCGAAATTATTTTACAAGTTCCCCAATTTTAACTCAAATCACATGGTGGAGTAGGAGAAGCTGTATTTGATGCATCACAATATGAATTTTTCGGTAACGATCTGGTTGAGGAAGTTGATTTTGGTGGATTAGAAGATGAAGGGGATGATCTCCCTGCAGTTGCATTTGATGAAGAAGGGTTTCAACTTGACAGAGATGAGGTTGCTTTTTAAGCTTTTAGAGCTCAATGGTTTTCTTTTGCAAGTACTTTATTGCTAAGATTGTGTGGCTTTTGTGTTTTATTTTCAGGGTGAAACCATGGGATCTTTATCTGAAATTGATGATCTAGACAACACATTTTCAAGGGTCGGTGTGCACTTATACTAAAAATTGTTGGCACAGTTCTATTGATTAAAATCAGTTTTGAATCTCAAATTGTGGTCTTCGACATTTATTTCTCTCTCATTGCCTTCTTGTGTTTATTTCTCTCTCTTGGTGGGGCATTATATGACTATATAGGAATCTTATCCTTATTTTGGTACGATGAGATTTGGTTTATACTTCGGTGAATATTATAAAATAAATGAAGAGATTCATTTTTGTATTATTATTATTTTATTTTTTTTGAAATTCTGCATGGACTTGATAATATATGTTATGGTCTCGTTGTAAAAGAGGATAGAACTTCTGCACTCAATAACAGTTCTTTTACAGTTCTACACTTGATAATATTATCTCCAGACCGAAGAGAAAGTGGGCACAAGAATTCGCAGAAAACCTAGATACTCTTTTTATCCATGCATTGACTTGCTACCATCCTGTTTATCTCACGATCATTCCTCTTCTTGATCTTTTAACATCTCAAGTATTGTCAAAAAAATAATAATAATAATAATAAATTAATTTTCTAAAAATCAATCTTTCTGGATCCGTTGTTTAATAATTTTGTTTTGATGTGAATTCCTAGAACATTTGTACCCATGCTACTGTACAAAGAACTTATTCTTGTTTACTTGTAACATGTAATATATTTTTGCCATCCAATCAAAGACTTCCATAACATAGAGAATCAAGCTCTGAAAATGAGACTGGTGACAATGCTCCCTGCTTTGTTCCTGTGGTTCCTGAAGGATATTTTCCTTTGCTTGCTTATGTTTTGTGGGATAGTATATATGTTTGTGCACTTGTAATTAAGAGAGAATCATTTTAAAGTATTTGTTGAATTTGCATTTCTTGTTATCTGACATTTCATCACATTGAAATTCCAAACTATGTCTCACTTTGATCTACTTGATATCTGGATTGAGTATACATCTTACAATTTTGTTGAACTTGTAGCCTTTTTTCCTATTATAAACATACCAATGTTTGACTTCCTTGCAGAAGTCTACCCTTTTATATTTGTTACTGAATAATACCAAATTGATTTTCAATCGGTAATAATTTTGTGTGTCCGTGGCACTAAACTCGCTGCTATTTTTCTAATATTTTCCATAATTAGTTACACTTTTGGATAGATTTACTTGTGGTATAATTACTTAGTTCTATTATTGCCTATCCAATGGATGGGCTGATATCTCTTCTTTTGTATATACAGTTAAACAAAGTTGTCAGTGGGCCAGGAATTGCAGTAGGAGTTGGTGATTGGGGGTCCAGAGAAAGTGAGTTGGATCATACTTTGCATGCTCTTCGAGATTAATTTGTTCATTTAGTTGTTCACGCTCTTTGAGATTATTAGGTTATGTTGACTGCATATGTAAATGATACATTGACCTTAATCCTTATGCATCATGCAGTTTCTCTAATATTGTAGTTTTGTGGCGGACACTATTATTTCTTGACAACTGCAGCATGTCTAATCTCAAATGAAGCCTTGTAATATAGCTCATCTCCGCTTGTTCAGATTGGGTTCTACTCCGTATTTAACTGTATACAAGCCAAACTCACATGAACTCGTCTAAAGTTGCCTTTGCTAGGCTCCGACTGTTTCTTTTGTTTTTCTAATTCCCCACTGCTTGTGTTCGCACTTGCGTACAAAATTCACATTAGTGTTAATTTGTATGTCTATATTTATAATAAGAATTTTATCTTCTAACTTATCCGCTGAGATTTTTAACGTTGAATTACCACAGTCCAATTTCAAGGGATATCTTAATATAATTATGTAAACTTGTTATGTGTCAAAGCTATAGTTATGTCACGGCTTCCTAAACTAAAATTACTTCTTAATGAGGAGCATCTCCCTTGGGAAATCTCAGGCTGTATGTTATTTAATTATATTCCTTTATTTATCTTTGTGAGCAAATGAGACATGAAACTTTGGTTGCTTCCTTATTTCCATTTTGTCAAATTTTGTCTCACACGCATTAATATTCTTTGGGTGAATTTCTGCAGATGCATTTCTCATGGTTGATGAAATTCTCTGTACAGTTTGTATGAATGTGCGAGACACTATAAATCTACATTACACGATATAGTTGCCTTTTGGCCAGCTCATCTTTTCTCCGAAGTGCTACTTTATGTTAGTTTAGTTATAAAACATTGCAAATTTTTCAACTGTGTTCTAATATAGTCCGTGCCATCTTTAAATGCAAGTGAATTCCATGAAACAAATTTGGAAAAGTTCATATTTGGTGGAGAAAAGTCAAATGTTAGCATCTGACATATGAAGCAAGAGTAGATATTTGGTTTAGTTGGTCTATCAAGATTGTCAATTTTTCCTCATGTTATCAAGTTTCAGGTTCATCTGCTACTGAATGGGCACGAGAGTCCGGTTTTCCCATTGGGCTTGATCACCGTGCTTTTGATGCTGCAAGCACTGAGGAAAGCAAAAGATGGTCATCACAGCCATATTCTTCCTCTAACCGCTTCATGGAATCCAAATCTTTGTACAGAACATCTTCACACCCTGAACCACAGCATCAGCCCCCGTATCAGCATCAACAGCAACACCTACAACATCACTATTCTATTGAAGCGAATCTTGTTCCGAAGATGGCATTCACTTCATATCCTCCCACAGATGGCAGATCACAGCAGGCTTCAGGAAGTAGTCAATCTAGCCACCTGAATCTTGCATATCGCCCAGGTGGGCACCAAATGGCAGCTGCTTCTCCCAATATTTCTTCTTTCTCTAATCCTCAGCTTCATATGAATGCCTTTCCTCACGGGTCACTGTATGGAGGAAATATGCCTCAGGTAACTCATGGCCTGCCAGTTAATAGTCGACTCCAGAACCAGTGGGGGAACCAACCTACTTTATATCCTGTAGAGCATCCTGGCCTTCCAAACAATATTTTGCAGCAACAGCAGCTACCCCATCAAAATGGTTTAATGCCTCCACAGCTGCACTCCCAGCTACACAGGGTTCAGCATCCATTTCAGCCATCCTTTGGCCATCTGTCGGGGCTGCAGCCTCAACTTCACAATCCTCACATTTCTGCATCAACACCTTCGATAAATAACTCTGAGATGCTTGGATTAGCTGATTTGAGAGATGCAAGGGCTATTTCAATGCTGAGGAGTAGACAGGGTATGCGATATTCTCAACATGGTTTCGAATCTGGTAACCAAAAGAGCGATAGCAGGTGGCCAAAGTTCAATTCCAAGCATATGACAGCTGATGAAATTGAAAACATTGTGAGAATGCAGCTTGCTGTTACTCATAGCAATGATCCTTATATTGATGATTATTACCATCAAGCTTGTCTGGCCAAAAAATCTTCTGGTGCAAAGTTGAAACACCATTTCTGCCCAACTAATCTGCGTGATAATTTTTCCAGGGCTCGTTCTAACAATGAGCCACATGCTTTTCTCCAGATTGATGCTCTTGGGAGGCTCTCCTTCTCTTCAATTCGCAGGCCCCGTCCACTTCTTGAAGTTGATTCCCCAAATTCACCTGGTAGTGGTAATGCTGAATTGTTTGAGAAGCCTTTGGAACAGGAGCCAATGCTTGCAGCTAGAGTGACCATTGAGGATGGCATTTGTCTCCTCCTTGCTGTTGATGATATTGATAGATTCCTACAATTTAATCAGCTCCAAGATGGTGGGGCCCAGTTAAGGCAAAGGAGGCACATCCTGTTAGAAGGTTTGGCATCATCACTTCAGCTTATTGATCCTCTCGGGAAAAATGGCCACACAGTGGATTTGGCTCCTGAAGATGATCTCGACTTCTTAAGGTTAGTTTCTCTTCCCAAGGGCCGGAAGTTCCTATCAAGGTATCTTCAACTTCTTTCTCCAGGTGATGAACTCACTCGAGTAGTTTGCATGGCCATTTTTCGTCATTTGAGATTCTTGTTTGGTGGCCTTCATGATGATCCTAGAGCTTCTGAACCAACGATCAACCTTGCAAGAGTAGTGTCATCTTGTGTCCACAGTATGGAGCTTAGAGCTCTTGCTTCCTGCCTTGCGTCCGTGGTTTGTTCAGCTGAGCATCCTCCTCTGCGCCCCATTGGAAACCCCAATAGAGATGGGGCATCTGTCGTTCTCAAATCTGTTCTCGAGAGGGCAACTGAGCTCATGACAAACCCTCGTGCTGCTACCAACTGCAGCATTTCTAACAGAGAATTTTGGCAGGCCTCTTTTGATGCATTCTTTGGTCTCCTCACAAAATACTGCTTTAATAAATATGATTCTGTTATGCAATCCTTCCTCGCCCAAGCCTCACCAGACACAGCTACTCTTGGGTCTGATGCAACCAGAGCCATCAGTAGAGTTATGCCGGTTGAGCTCTTACGAGCAAGTCTTCCTCATACAAGTGAGCCTCAGAGAAAACTGTTATTGGAATTTGCACAGCGGTCCATGCCCATGTTGGGTCTTGGGGGTCAGGGCGGAGGGAGTGGTAGCTCTTGATAGTATTGTGGTGCCCATTCCACTGTGAAATGAAGTAAATTGCAGAATACTCTGTAGACAAAGATATGGTTTTGACATATCAGTTGGTTTCAGCTTTTCTTTTTACATCTTTTCAAGATAAAGGTTCATCAGTCTTGGCACGATGGTGGAAGTTTTTAAGCAGGCCATCGGCGAAATGTGTTTTCAGTATTTTAACTTCGGAGCTTATTTTGATGCTCTGCTATGCATCCCTGTTAGTAAATGGGGATTTAGAGGTTAGAAATGTACAGTTGCAGATAGTCTTTGCCCATGTTGCCAAGCTTTTAGGTTTCAAGGTTGTGGGAAAGGGGTTTGTTACTATAATGTCATTTCTGTTTGATTTCGAAAGCAATAAAATCTTATTATAGCCACTCCACGAGAACATTGACACAAGGTGGTTAAAATTGGGATTTGCATCGTTCTATCTTTATGATTCTATGGTCCTAAAAGAATAAAATGAGTGATATCGTGTGTTCAATTGTAAAGTTTTATGATCTCAAGATATCGATCATATGGTTTTATGGTCTCAAAATAATAAAACGATCACATCTTGTGAAAGATAGCAACCTTATGAAATCATAATGGATTGTTTAGAGATCATAGGTTAGGATAGTAATGGGATCACATTGGGGAATTATTAGGATAACAATTTAATAAGTTCCTATTTGAGCCAAATTATTGTAGAATGAAAATGAAAAATATAGCCGTTATTGGAGTCCACACAAGAGATAGAAAATTTGAATTTAAATATTAATCTGATGGATAATGTCCATATTTTTCATTTTAATGAGATAATAATGTAGATCAAACAGGGCCTAAGTTTGATTATACGAAACTTCAAAAGTACAAACCATTCGAAAAACTTCTAAAGCTTAATTATCAGTGAAAAATATTGTGTAAAATTCAACAACCATTTGAATTGTTAACCCGTTATCTTGTACAAATCAATTCATAGCAATTTCGTTTTTAAGAAATTCGTGAAATATGACTTGATTTATGAAAAAAATAATTTAATTTTGAGTATTTGTAACCGTAATTTTAAACGAGGTAGTTATGATTTATTTTCCCATAGGAATATTCAATCCACTTTACCCCAACGATCCAACAAATCTATTTTTTGGGCCCACAAAAAAAAATGGAGTTGTTATTTCAGAGGCTATAACAACTCAGCCCCCGTTTGATCCACATTATTTTTTTCATTCTCATTCTTCTACTCATTTTAACCATACATTCTTCAATAAAATAATATTTTCCATCACATCAGTAAATTTTCTTTCTTTTTCAACCACATATTCTCCATCACATCAACCGAAAAATGCATTCTTTTGAAAATAATGTGCACTCAACAATGAAAGCGCATTTCGAAAATTATCAGAATTGCTATTCCTTAGGATAACACGGAGAGGTGGACACGACTGGCGGAAGAAGAAGTGCCAAGTTTTGAAAAAGGATTAAAAAAATAAATAAATTGAAAATATACATTTAAAGGATGAAAAGTCAATCGTTCTTGTTTTACTTTATCCGATTATCGATCCACTTATCAATTAGATTCAGAATTAACCCAAAATCTTGGTTTTTGAGTTTTGTTCTTATGATACTCTAGGTTTAGGAAATCATAAATTTTCTTGAATTCATGGCGATTCTCTTACATACAGTGTCCAATAACAAAACCATCATCTGAACATGCAACAAAACAACATAGATTCCTTGACCATACACCAAAAGTCCAATCTTTTCCTTTCAATAATGGTTTTCCTAAGCTTTGGACCTCAACCCACCTGACCAGTGCTCCAATGGACAGTGTTTTCACCCTGCCCAACTGGAGGACTGGTAGGAATGGCACAAGAACCAGGAATATTAAGCTAAATGATGCATTTTTGTATTTGGAGTACATGACAAGGGTCACAAGTCTGATGTAGCCAATGCCACTCAGTTATTGTATGATCTTAGCAAGTCAAATAAGCTTAGAAAAGCTACTAGAGTTGTGGAGATGATGGTCCGGTCAGGTACTATCCCGGATACAGCTTCCTACACTTTCTTGGTGAATAATTTGTGTAAGAGAGGAAATGCAGGCCATGCGATGCAATTAGTCGAAAAAATGGAGGAATGTGGCTATCCAACCAATACCATGACCATGACTTATAATTCTCTTGTTAGAGGGCTATGTATGCGTGGAAACTTGACTCGGAACCTGCAATTTGTAGAGAGATTAATGCAAAGGGGGCTGGTCCCAAATGAATATACTTATTCGATTTTGCTAGAGGCTGCTTATAAGGAAAGAGGGGTTGATGAAGCAAGGAGGTTGCTGGATGACATAATTGCCAAGGGTGGAAATCCTAATTTGGTTAGTTACAATGTTTTTGTGACTGGATTGTGCAAGGAAGGTAGAATTGATGAGGCAACACAACTTTTTAGAGATTTGCCATTTAAGGGGTTTAATCCTAATGTTGAAAGCTACAATATATTGTTGAGGAGCTTGTGCAATGAAGGGCGTTGGGAGGAGGCAAATGAAATTCTTGCAGAGATGGTTGGAGATGAATGTGAGCCATCTATTGTCACGTATAATATATTGATTGATTCTCTTGCGCTTCATGGGCGAACAGATCAAGCACTCGAAGTAGTGGATGGGCTATATATAGATGAACAGTTCAAAATCACTGCTGCTAGCTATAACCCGATTCTTGCTAGTCTTTGCAAGGAGAGAAAGGTAGAAGATGTAGTTAAGTGTCTTGACCAAATGATTTACCGGCAATGTAGTCCTAATGAGGGAGCATATAATGCTGTGCTATGCAAGGTGGGAATGGTACAAAAGGCCTTTTCAATTATCCGAAGTTTGAGAAATAAACAGGAGTTCTCTATTCATGGTTTCTACAGAAATGTCATCTCAAGTTTATGTAGGAAAGGCAACACTTATCCAGCATTTCAGCTTTTGTATGAAATCACAGAATCTGGATTTGATCCCAACTCATACACATATTCGTCTTTGATTAGAGGTTTGTGCATGGAGAGAATGTTGGGTGCTGCCATGGATGTATTTAGGGTGATGGAAGAAAGTTGCTACCAGCCTGATGTTGACAATGTCAATGCACTTGTGCTTGGTTTATGCAAATGTCATAGAACAGACTTGTCTCTGGAAGTGTTTGAGACAACGATTGAGAAGAGCTATATGCCTAACGAGACAACTTATACGATTTTAGTGGTAGGGATCATTCATGAAGAAGAAAAAGAACTGGCAGCAGAAGTTTTGAAGGCGCTGCATCTAAAACAAGTCATGAGTCAGAATACAGTAGAAAGGATCTCTATGCAATACAACCTTTAAATTTGAATGCAGAAGCAACGTGGGGAGAGGAAGCAAGTGATTACACTAGATTCATATCATGGTATTGCTATGACTGAAAATGTGGCTGGCTAGATGAAGAGATTTGTACAATGATATTCTATTATCATTTCTGGTTCAGTTAATGTTTTAACACAAAGGATTTGCAGTGTTGACACTCATTTTACAGTTTTACCATAGTAGCTTCTTCCAATCTCTTATATCTATATAGTCANGATCAATAGCTCCCATCAAGGCAAATTATAAAAATCAAACGAGAGAAACCAACAACAACAACTAAAAATCAAACACTCATTTTACAGTTTTACCATAGTAGCTTCTTCCAATCTCTTATATCTATACAGTCATAACAATCACAAACGAAAGAAGGGAAGAAAGAAAGTAGGACATAATCACTGCACAATATCAGAAATTAGAACACAGGCCTTAAAAAGGAATGAAATGAAAGAATGAAGCCACAAATGATATATCCAAAAATGCCCACGCATCCATTCATAAACGGATTTAATATAATGTCAAGTGCTCTTTTAATTCGGTAACATGAAAGCAGAGTAAAAACTCGCAAGTTAACCTAAACTTCCACAAAGTTAGATGAAACAAGAGAATATGAGAGTAGGAAACTTTCTTCCACTCTTCTTGGTTGTCAGGCAGCCAGTGAAGAAGAAATGGGTTCGTGCAAAATGCACGGGCGGCCGCCGGGGCTCGCCGGGTGCTGGGTCCGCCACTGCTTATATCTATATTAGTCAGAACAATCACAAACAGAAGAAGGGAAGAAAGAAGAAAGTAGGACATAATCACTGCAGAATTTCAGAAATTAGAACACGGGCCTTAAAAAGGAATGAAATGAAAGAATGAAGCCACAAATGATATATCCAAAAATGCCCACGCATCCATTCATAAACGGATTTAATACAATGTCAAGTGCTCTTTTAATTCGGTAACATGAAAGCAGAGTAAAAACTCTGCAAGTTAACCTAAACTTCCACAAAGTTAGATGAAACAAGAGAATACGAGAATAGGAGCAGAATGCAGATAGACAACAAAACAGCCCCATCTACAGAACTTTCTTCCACTCTTCTTGGTTATCAGGCAGCCAGCGAAGAAGAAATGGGTTCGTGCAAAAGAAGCCATCTCACTATCCACTACTACTATCCTCCTCTACTTAGATCTTTGTCTCATCTTTCGGCGCTTCCTCTTCAACCTCCTCATTCGCTTCTTCTTCCACTATAAAATGAATAAAACTTGACTTAGTATCCACAAAAGGCTAAAGCTATGAGAGATCCAGCCCATGACAAAAACATTATCCTACTGTTCCTATCACAGAATATACAACCTTTTGAGCTAACCAACCACATTATCATCATTCACAACTCAAAATTTAATAATCTGCAATAAACAATTTTCCATCTTGTTAAACCTAGTTTCAACATGAAACATGTTCTTAAATTAGCTCTCCTTTTTACTTCTTTTTTTTCCAGTAAAGACCTAATTTTAGATTGACAGTGGAAATGCTAGCCAAATTAGTCCATAGATCAAGAGAGCGTAAATAATCCAAAAGCACTTGCAATAATCAAATCTAAATATGTTCTCTAGAGTATAGGATATAAAATAGATTGCATTCACTAGCAATTAGAATTATCTAACATCATATAGAACAACAAACCCGATTACATTCACACGCAAGTTTGGCAAAACAAATTCGTGAAATGGCCACAGTACAACTAGAACAAGAACGTTCTAAGCCAATTAATCAATAAAACCATAAACCAGCCTTAAGAAATTACAAGTAGAAACGGATCATGGTAAGAAAAAGTATTAATAAAACCCTAGGAAATCGATAATTACATTACAAAAACAAAAAAAAAGGCGTAATTGATCGTGAATGTGCAACAAGAGGAACGTGCAAAAGGTAATTTCCAACAACAAAAATAAAGCAAAAAACGGAATAATTACTAAGAGTGAACGGATTGAAAATAATTGTGAAATTTCCGCTAACCTTAGCTCTCATGTTAGCTCTCCCTGTTGGCTCCGATTCTACAGACTGTAAGGGAACGGAACAATTTACTCTCGCCGGTATTTTTAGAGTTCATAACCCTAATTTCCTAAGCGGGCTTTTCTCGTGAAGGGCTGGCCCATATTGTTTAGTTCGGTCAGGACCCGCAAAATAATGAGCCCCGCACCTTTTAAATTTATTTCCTTTTTTTATATCTTGGGAACAATACATAAGTCCTGTAGTTACTTTACAACATTTCAA
>CAIGRO010075495.1:0-21166 GCA_903798355.1 Fraxinus baroniana | reverse complement strand
TCGATCACAAATCACAAATTGTATAAGTCACGACTCAAACACCCTCGCCCCGACATTATCCCACCCACAATCACTGCACCACCGCCACAACCGCTACCATCACTGATCACTACCAACGCCAATATCAGCACCACTACAGCCAACATCACAACCACCACCACCTAAGCACCATTGACATCACCTACACCACCTCACCTCATCGTACCGCACCTTTCAAAAACTCTGACTAAGCAAATCGGAGGAAAAAATCAACCCAAAACTATCGTCGATGCACCCTACCACCACCACTAGCATCACCGCTGTGCACACCACCGCACCACCACAGATACACACCCTTTTTGTGTCGGCACACAAATCTATAACCACCATGAAGCAGCGGCACTCGTAGCAACTTATAAGAGACCTTTCGTCATCATTTTCTTAATAGATTCGCAATGGTGATGTCTGCTTCGGAGTGATGATGCCATAGACACTGGCTGCTTTAGAACAATGTCGTTGTGGTGGTGACGTCTTGAGCGTCGCGCTGCAGCATCTTCGATGGTATCTCTGGCATGGTGATAAAGAGATGAGAGGAGGGNTACACACCCTTTTTGTGTCGGCACACAAATCTATAACCACCATGAAGCAGCGGCACTCGTAGCAACTTATAAGAGACCTTTCGTCATCATTTTCTTAATAGATTCGCAATGGTGATGTCTGCTTCGGAGTGATGATGCCATAGACACTGGCTGCTTTAGAACAATGTCGTTGTGGTGGTGACGTCTTGAGCGTCGCGCTGCAGCATCTTCGATGGTATCTCTGGCATGGTGATAAAGAGATGAGAGGAGGGAGGGAATGGGTGGATGATTGGGTTGGGTGGTTGGGTATGTGTATTAATTTAATTTTCAACATGTTTACTAATATTAAAATTTTGAATTATTATCTGATTTTTGAGTAAAAAACTTGTAAATCTTATTTTTGAATTATGAAATTTAAATGTCTGGATATATTTAATTTTCACTAGAAGGAAATCTTCGTATATAAAAGATTAAGATTAAGGCCTGGTTCGGTAGAGATTAAAATCGAATTAAAATTTAAAAAATTAGCCGTTATTGTTGGCTTTTATTAGATCAGTGGGACCCAATAAAGGCTATATTTTTAATTTTAATTGAATTTTAATCTCTACCGAACGGAGCCTTAGTATGGCTGATTTCAAAACTAAGAAACAAGGCTTAAAACTTCAGAAATTATATATTAATTTATATTTCATTTATGAAATAATTAATTAAATATATTAAGGTTACAATTCTATAATATTTGGTTACAAATTATTTCTCAATCATGAATCAAAATTTTTATCGATCACAAATTATTTCACGGTCATGAATCAAAAATTTTACAATTTATTCAACAATCACAAATAAAAAAAATTATAGATTACAATTTATCTATCAGTCACAAATCACAAATATCATAAGTCAAGACTCAAATATTCAGATAACATATTATTTATTAGTCACAAGTTATCGATCACATATTATTTATTGATCACAAAATATTCAATTTATTGGTCACAATCTCAAATAATTCGTCGCATATTATTTAATAGTCACAAATTAATCAATTTATTGGTTAGAATCCAAAATTACTCGTCATCGTCATCGTCACGACCACCACCAACATCAGCAACATCACCTCACCACACCTCCCCCGCCAAAAATTCCGCCTAAGCAGATTGAAGGAAGAAATCAACCCAAAATTCCAAAAACATCGCCGCTGCACCCTACCTCCACTACCACAACTAGCATCATCACCATACATACCACCGTACCACTACATATTCACACCCTTTTTGTGTCGGACACACATATCTGCAACCACCATGAAGCGACGGCGCTTGTCGCTGCTAATAACAAAGCTGTCATTGTTGTTTTCTTAACAGATTCTCAATGGTGATGTCTTCTTCGGAGTGATGAGGCCACAGACACGACTGCTTTAGAGCAATGCCACTATGGTGGTGACGTCTTGAGCATCACGCCGTGTTATCTTTGGTGGGGGTGATAAAGAGAGGAGATAATTAAGGGATATAGAGAGAAAGAGAGAAAGGAAATAGAAAAGAGAGAAAAGATAGAAGAAAATGGGTGGTGGGTGGTTGGGTATGTGTATTAATTTAATTTTATAACATATTTACTAATAAATAAAAAACTTGTAAATCTTATTTTTGAATTGTGAAGCTGAAATGCCTAGGTACGTAGATGTCATTTCCACTAGAGGAAAAATTTCATATCTAAGAAGGATTATTTATGACCCATTTTAAAATTAATAAACAAGGTTTAAAACATCAAACCATCGATATTAATTATATTTTATTTATGAAGTAATTAATTGAATATATTAAGGTTACAATTCTATAATATTTGGTTACAAATTATCCAATTAGTTGGTCACAAATAAAATTTTTTATAGATCGCTAATTATTTCACGGTCATGAATCTAAAATTTTATAGGTCACAATTTATTCAGCAGTCACGAATTAAAAAAATTGTAGGTTACAATTTATTTATCAATCACAAATTACAAATTTTATAAGTCATGACTCAAATTTTTATGTCACATAATATTTATTAGTCAAAAGTTATCGGTCACATATTATTTATTGGTCACAAAATATCCAATTTATTGTTCGCAATTTCAAATACTTTGTCACATATTAATTATTGGTCATATCACAATCAATCAAACAATTGGCCACAATCTCAAATAATTTATCACATATTAATTATAAATTAACTAATTTATTGGTCACAATCAACCAAATAATTGGTTACAAACACCCTCACCCCATCTTATCCTTCATACAACCACCGCCACCGCCAACCACCGACTGCCGCCACTTCACCAACACCGCCAATAACACCACAACCTCACCACCCCAGCCAATATCTCAACCACCCCCAAACACCGCAAAAGAAATCAGATCCAAAATTACCCGTCATCGCCATGACTACCACCAACATCACCAATACCACCTCATCGCACAGCACACTCCAAAAGCTCTAACTAAGAAAGTCGAATGAAGAAATCAACCCAACACCCCTAAAACCATCGCAGTTGCACCCCATATCCACCTACTATACCACCACCACTAGCATCATCACTACACTACCGCAAATTCACACTTTTTTTTTATGTCAGACACACACAGATCTGCAACCACCATGAAGCAGAGGCACTCGTCGCTACTTATAACAGACGTTCCATTGTCGTTTTCTTAATAGATTTGCAATGGGTATGTTCGTTTCGAAGTGATGAGGCCGCAAACACTGGCTGCTTCAGAGCAATGCTACTGCGGTGTGACATCTTGAGCGTCGTGTCACGATATCTTCGACGGTATCTCTAGCGGGATGATAAAGAGAGGATAGAGAGAGAAGGGTGGGTGGGTGTATTAGTTTAGTTTTATAATATATTTACTAATATTAAAATTTTGGATTATTATCTGATTTTTGAATAAAAAACTCGTAAATCTTTTTTTTTTTTTTTTGAATTGGGAAGTTGAAATGTTTGGGTAGATGTAATTTCCACAAGATTCAATAGCAGTCTTGATTCAATTGTAGTCAACAAAGTAGGAACGAATCTAGGATCAAACTATAAGTCGGGTTAATATGTTAAAAAATATTTACTCATAATTTCTTTTTTCACTGAAAAAATAAAATGGGCCGGTCCAGTTCTCCCTACATCCGTCAGTGCAACAAAGACTATGAGATTTTTAACTTAGCCTCTGTTTGACAACGAAAAATAAAACTCTCGTTCTCTTAAATTTATTTTCAATAATAAATTCTTACAAAAAAATATTTTACACGTAAATTCAAAATTTTTATTACTTTTAAACCACACATTTTCCAAAAAATCACTATTTAAAAACTCATTTTTCTCAAAAATTCATTTCAATAGTTGTCAAATTGGGGCTTATGTAAGAATTGACAGGTAATGAGATGGCAACACTGGATTGATTGGTTTGAAATTGTTTTTTGTCCAACGTTCAATGAGATTGTGACGTTAGCAATGTGTCGAACTGTCTAGCAAATTTTTTTGTACATATAGCAAGATTGTAATTTTAAATAGATTGCCTACTTGGTGTCTTCGAATATTTTATACTTGTGGAAAATGATTGGGTCAATTATTGTCGTGACTTGAAAGAAATAATAATCACGTTCTCAATTGCACGGCTTAATTTTTATTAGTTGATAAGGGCAATAGAACTCTTTGAGAATTGTCCGTCAATAGTCCATTATCGAGGTATTTTCATAGTTTCCAATTGATGGGCATATAGGTATTGCATACCTCTACAAAGCTTCCCCCAGGATAGGCACCATTTTCCTCAAAAGGCATTGAAGATAGAGTTACATATCGCAGGTTCACCATTTATAATCCCACTTATGATTTTGACCATTGGTATGGACTCGGTCGTCTCCTGAAGTAAGAGCTAACTATGGCATAAGCTCGGCCATCTTATAAGGCATGAGCTAAGTTTTTTGAGGTTCCAAAAATCACAACTTAGTTCACTTGTTGACTTTAATCAAAGTTATCACATCAATTCAATTCAATAACAACATGCTATATCCAGTGGCGAATCCATGATTTTGAGTGAGCACGAGCGATCGTTGACGATCGCAATAATAACCAATGTCGTGAATTAAAACTACTTATAACGTAGTTCAAATTGTAAGTGTGGGTGTACCTTGTACGTTATCTACTAGTCTAATAATGTTTAACGAATAACAATTCGAAATTTGAAAAACGGGTTCAATTATTTACTTTCTTGTTTCAATTTGCTAATAATTTCAATCTAACAGAAAAAATGACTATTTTAATAATCTCATTGTATTATCGAATTTTAGTTAAAAGGATTTTAAAAACAAAGGGGGAATATACATATTACTTGACAAAAAATCATATGGACTTTTGTTACATTAAATGTTAACATTCCCCAAATGTCATAATGGTCGAGTGTTTCATAATTCTAACGGTGATCATTCCAATTGAGTTTTTGTAATGCCCATATGCTTCAAAATGGTGAAAATATTAAACTAAGGGAGGTGTATTTAATTGAGACTTTTGAAAACTTTGATTGACGTTTTTAATTTTTTAGGTGATGACTTATGTGAATTTATTGGATTTTTTAAAGATTTGTATGGAATTAGTGGAACTCTTTTGTAGACTTCAATAAACTTTTATTTTAAAACATTTAAGAAACTTTTGTGGAATTAAAAAGACTTTTGAACACTTTCATATGAGATAGAATTTATGTGGATCTCACACAATATTATGAAATTATCATATACGAGGTCATGCTTTTCACCATTCCCCATTCTCCTTCATTTTCCTCATATAATAAAAAAATATTTTAAAAAGAATAAAAATTTAAGACCTTAATTAATTAAATAATAATAATTATATATAAAAAATAAATCTAATATTCTGCATTATTAATATAATATACTTTTAAAAATAAATAAATAATATATATTTAAATTTAATTATAAATTATTCTATATAAAATTTTATAATTTAATTAAAAATAAATATTTTTCAGGAAATATGAATGAAAAAAGAAAAAAAAAAGTTATAAGAATACAATTTAATTCTTTTATAAACAATATAAATAAACAATAAGAGAGAGAAAAAAAAATAGAAACTATAATCAATAAAAAAAAAAAAATTTTAATCATAACTCTAATATTCGTAGAAGAGAAAAAGGAAAGAGAAATATTGAAAAAAAAAATACATATTAATTTTTTTTTTTTGTTTTATGTGAAAGTCTCCCAAAATCTTGTGATTAATGAGAGACAAATTTTGAAATTTTTTTTAGTACTTTCTGCTTAAAAATTTATATAATGGAGATTTTTATAAAAGTCTCTAAAAGTCATATAGAGATTTCTAAAAAGTTTTAATTGAATACATCGTGACTTTTAGAATTTTTTTTAAAAAGTTTATAAAAATCTCAATTGAATACACCAATATTTTTAGAAAGTTTTCAAAAGTCTACATTTAATACACCTCTCAATTGAATAATCCCTCCTAAAATAATAGTTGAGATTTGAACCCACGACTCACATTTACTTATATGGTACCCTAGCCAACTGAACTAAATAAAAGGTAATCACAATTATGCATCCAAATAAATAAATAAATAAATAAATTGACCAAAAAAATTGAATATCAGCGAATCCAGCACGGGTGACTGCCGGACTCGTCGGGTGCTGATTCGCCGCTGGCTATATCGCGATCCTTCCTCAAAATACTACTATCTATTTCTTTTTCCCTCCCCTATTTTTTGTTCCACAGTTGACTTTAGGTGTAACATAGGCATGCGAGGTGTTGGAGGTTATCCATTTTTCGGGGGATGGTAAGGGGTTAAAGATGAAGGTGGTGGGGGAAAAAGTGACAGCTTATAATACTGCTTACAAGTAGTTGTACACCTTGAGTCTCGATATCATTTGACATGACTTTTGATAAGTTAAAAGCAATTTTTGAGATTTAAAAGTTGTTTTTGGACTCGTTGGCTAATTTTATAAAGTGTTCTTCTAAATATGATTTTTTTTTTAGAGGAAACCGATTTAATGTGACTTTCTTTTAAAGTACCTTCAAAATTAAAAAAAAAAAAAACCCCTTTTAGAAATTAAATTTCAAATAAAAATTAAGGTAACTTTATTAGAAAACTTTACTGATAGCAAAAGAAGAAATTAAAAGTCATCCTAACGACCCTAATAATTGCTCAATATCTTGTAGTATTGAAATTCTAAGGTGGGATCATTTTTGTTTGACAATAGATCACTTCAATGTCAAGATCTTGCAAAATGTCACACATTTCATTAAACATCCTAATGGACACTAACTTTCCTCTTTATGATAATAATGTCACATTAATAATGTAGGCCACATTTGTTTATGCTAAAGATTGATTTTAATAAAAAATTATGAAATGTGTGACTAAAAAATTGATAAAAATAGTGAATGTAATAAAATATATAGTTGAAAATAAAATTTACAAAAATTAAAAATTTAAAAATAAAGGCAAAATATATATCTTTCTCTATGTCTTTGTTTGATGGAGATTAAAATCAAATTTTTAATACATTTCGATAAAAAAATGATGAAATATGTGATAGAAAAATTATGAATTTCATGAAATATGTTTAATGGTTAACTTTAATTTAGTTATATATCAATATCTATATATCTTTTCATGTGAGTCAAGTTGCTCAATTAGGGTGAATAAATCAAAATCCAGTGGTCCCACCAGAAGACTTTATCTTTAATAATAATCTTACAAAATATCTTCAAAAGGTTATTATTTGAACCATTTTTGGTGGAGATTAAAATTAAATTTTGATAAAAATTGATAAAATATATGATTAAAAAATTATAAATTTCATGAAATATTTGATTAAAATTAATTATTGAATTTAACTTAAGTTAATTGTGGAATACACTGCTTGGCTCGCGTTAACTTAAAACCTTTTTGCAGTCAAATCTAATTCCTTTGCTTTTGAGCAAAAATAAAATAAAATAAAATAATCAAAGTAAAAACAAAAACTAAAAACAACGAGATATATGTGTTTTTCATGTGGTGGGTAGGAATGACAATAGAATGGCCCTTCATATTGGGAATATTTGGGAGGGTACGTTAGAGTGAGGAATAAGTCCCTATTTGATAGTCATTATTTTGAGAAAATAGAGTTTTAAATAGTAATTTTTCGAAAAATTTGTGATTAGAAAATAGGAAAATGTTTTTACATGTAAAATATTTTATTGTATAAGTCCCTATTTGGACACCATTCTTCGAAAATAAAAATTAATCATTCAACCATTATATAGTAAGCGGGCCCCACTTTGACAGCCATGTTTGACTGTGTTATCTGCATTTAACTAAAAAAATTTGGTGAAACGACCATAATGCCCCCAACTTGTTTGGACGCAACTTGACATTTTAAACTAAAAAAAGATGGCTGCCATTCATTTTTCAAATATTGCGACTAGATCAATGTTCACCTTATTGTTGCAACGTTTATATTTTTCATTAAAATGTGGAATTAATGGCTCCCAAACAGGTTATAAATGTGTTCTTGAAAATAAATATGAAAATTAAAGAGTTAAAATAATGATGGTCAAACATTGGCTAACATATCCTATTCATCGGGTCTGTTAATAAAAAATTCAAGGGTTCGAATAATTCAAGACGGGAGTTGGGGGTGGGGAGGGGGAACCACCAAGATAATCCACAAAAATTAGAAAATGTGCTCAACCACATAAATACATAATCACAGCACAAACATCTCCATGGAAACCAAACCAACCTAGTTAAAAGTCTTGTTTCATAGTAACACAAACGAAATTTATTAACTGGAAAATAAATTACATACAGTACTAGAGTTTTTGTTCCGTGTTCTTGCCAAAGGTTCTTTAATTTTACATCGCATGACAGCAACAAAAATACAAAATACCCATCAAAACTAAGATGTAAAAGATGACAAGAAAATGTTAAAACAACCCGATATTAAAAACAGACTAAACAGTTGTTACAAAATGTTGACAAAATCACCCCTTAGAAGGCCATGTTGCTTGAGCTGACATGATGATGCTTACAATCACGCCAAACAGTCCAAGAGCACTACCAAATATCTCAATAACGAGGATCTTAACGAAGAGTGAAGAGTTTTGTGCATCGGATAAAGCGCAGCTGCTGCCGATGATTCCAACGCATAGCCTTCGACAGAATAAGGAGCGCAAAAGAATTATTAGATAAAATTATATGGTCATCTTATTGAACTATTAAGTGTAGGATAACTCACCCACAGACAAGATTTGCAAATCCCACAATGATTCCAGATGCAAAGATAGCATAGCCTGCTCGAAGGGACTCTGGATCATAAATCTTGGAGGAAGGCACACTCTCCAGCTTTGTTTGAAGAATGATAGCCACGATAACTCCATATATAGCTACCGCCTCACAGAAAATCACACTGAGAGGAGCATGAAATTAGTAGAGTTTACAGTAACAAAAGGTCAAAAAGATCAACTAGAATTATCACACTTCAGCTCAAACCTCAAATACATAATTTTATGCATAACAGTGCATGGATAATCTTCACATGAACTTATACCGAGCATTCAATCACAGGTAGAACTTGTAGTAGGCATGACTTGAAAGTGAATTATACGAGATACAAAAGTAGATTTAGTATCACAATGCCGATTAAGAACACTAAATAGAAAAAACTATTAAGAATGTAAAGATGGGGAACTGATCGAAATAAAAATTGGTAAATTTTCTAGTCATGGCCTCTTCCTCATCTCCCAAAAGAGGTCCTAGCATTATGCAAGAGAGATCACACTTGAGTTGAGACACCTACAGGCTACAATCTCATTGAGCAACTTGTTAAGTAGGAGTTTTAGCATTCAAGTTACTAAATTGTAAGGAGTAACTAGAATTCTCATATGTGCCTATCAGCATATTAACGTCCAACAGTTTATATCGTTTGGATAGAAGAAACAACCAAACAAGGAAGAACTAACTATTTATCAAAAATTCCCCCCTCCCTCTTTTAGTTAGCAAATTAGAGCATGTTTGGCAAAGTTCAAATTATAATTTAAGTTTGTCAAAAATACTTTTTATATACACATTTCATACTACTTATTATTTACATATTTCATGGGCCCACAACTTACAAGCGCTTAAAACCCTACCAAACAAGCACTTGGTCTTTTTTGCACGAAATATTTTCTTAAATTTTTTTTACTGTCTAGCAAAAAATAAGATATTTATCACAGAAAATAATAACCACCACTAACTCATTCACTTATTTCCTTTCATTTAGTTAAAAAAATATCCATGTGCAATAAAAAGCCCACATAGGCACGCCAAAGACCTAACTGCGAGATACACACTAGGCATCGGCGCTTTAATGGGTCTACAAGTGCAAAACAGCACTTCTTGAAATTTAGTTTTGTTCGTCATTTTTCATCTAAATCATTCGATTCATCAAATTAATAGTGTATTTTACAGATGTCAGCTGGATTGACTTCAAAAAACTGAACTTAGTTTAGTACATGACAACAAAGTGATTCATTTACCATTCTTAAAGTCATAGATAATAGAGAAGGAAAGAATGAGCAAAAAGTATAGAGCAACACAACCAGTGGCATCAATAATTTTCTTAGGAAGAAAACACAGATCGTGCATTGACAATGGATTAATCCTTTACAATTCACAGAGAAATTAGAAAATACTAGGTGAAAGAAATGGGTAAAGGAAAATTATCAGGAAAAAAGACCAGGAAATACAACAATATCTGCAACAGTAATGCACGACAATATTCACGGCAATGAAGTAGAAGCCTCCATAACACTAATTAATGAAAGTTTCTGGTTGGATTCAAAATAAATAAATAATAATCTATGCTCAATCATTTTCACAATTAATACCCTTCTAATTTGTACTATCTATATTGCCTTGAGTCTTATAAAAAACCTCCATAACACTTCCCAGAATTTATTTGAAAACTTTTCATATATTTAGATCTCACTAAATAATTTTGTCAATCATACAATACCCACCTTACCCAGAAATTTCCACAATCAATCGAATTCCATCTAAACCAATTACTTTCCTCATTTTTATCTTCTTCAAATGGTCTATGACATGTAATATCGAGATTCTTCTAATATAGTTAATACATCTATCTACAGCGGATAGATCCAAACAAACCTTTGCACACTTTTAACTACATCCAAGATCTAATGGTGAGCGTCAGTTGTTTCTAGATAAATTAGAACAACTTTCTTTTCTCACCAAAACTGCCTATGGAGAAAACCTTTGTTCTCCTGATGTTTCTCTCCAATGTTGTACTTCTTTTAGCAGTTTGAACATCACGCTATAACAAAGCACGTATTAGGGAAAGCGAGAAAGAAGAAAGATAATTTACTTTTCCTAACTCAAGTATCTGATATCCTATGAAATCTCCTATACTAGTGTGCAAATGAATATTAGTCAATTACATAATGAGAATAATCAAGATCATCAAACCTTTTGACTTTTCAAGATCCATCTGCCTTCTCTTTATTTATTCTTTCAAGGGAGCCCATCTTTATCTCTCTCCAAAGCTGGAGAAAAAGGGAGCCTGCAGGATCTACATTCTGAGGACTAGGACCTCAATCTTACTCTTCCTTAGCCCATCAAGAAGATAGGTGGCATTTATATGGCTATCACTGGCATCTGATAATATATGTGATTTAGCATTTGTTCATCCTAATGCCAACCATTATACTATCTAATACTAACAACTTCCTCAGAGGTACAGTCATCTAACATTAGCTTGTTTTGGTAAAGTCCCCTCAAAAAGCATGGTTCAACGTCTACTTTCAATCAATATGGGATACAGATTGACTGAGGTGAGAAATGAATTATCCTTACGCAGTTCATGTACTTAGGAACTAATAATTGTTTCAAGTATTATTACCTTTTGAGACCTGTATGTCAGACATATACATATATAACCTGGTTTTCAAAAATATATATATAGAATAAATAAAGAGAGAAAATAGGAAGAAATATAGGACTGAAAGAGTAACAACCCAAACCTCGTGCCCAAGCTGTTCTAGTACATTCCATCCGATTTATGAGAGCCTGAGCCATTCTACCCCTCGTGGCTTTCTGTTGTGTCCTCCATCATTTGAACCGAAGATCTCTACCTTACGAGAGTGGTACCAAGATTTAACTTAAAAATATCTCGTGAGCCAGAGATCATGGGTGGATTCAAACCAAGACCTCTGTCTTATGAGAGTGGTACCAAAATTCAACTTAAATCTCTTGTAAAGAAGAGATCTAGGGTGAGAATGATACAAAAAGTTATAAGGGATAAGATGGACTCATACTCTTCCAAAACGAATAGCACGTATAATATAAAGTCTTGAGCATGAGGTTCGAATTGTTACAGAAAATGTAACAGTGGAAAAAAGAACTAATTTATACTTTTGTTGTTTTATTTAAATTTTTAATTTATTTTTTACTTTTCCCTCAAAAATTTTTCCAGGGTCAGTTTACTTACCTATTGCAAAGGTGATGGACAAAGTAGTCTCGTCCAAGCATTTGATAACTTATACTAGAATATTTGTATATCCAACCGACACTCAATTCAATCTTAAATTTGAGTAGTATAAACCCTTATATGTTGGTTAAATTTTTTTTTTATACTCAATTAATGTTAGCCTTAACATATCCCCTCAAGATGGGGTCTTATTTGAGCACACAAATCTTGAAATCGAATGCTCATTTAAGCTCTAGATTAAATGGATTGTTTGTTTGACGCTTAATTGGCTTGGATACACATACAATATTAAGCCCTGCAGTATAAATTCAAATTTTTAGTAAATTTTAGTAAAAGTCGATGAAATGTATGATTGACATTCGTGGATCCCATCAAATATGTGGTTAAAATTAATCGTTAATTTTGACTTAGATTAAAATCTTTAATCCCTACCAAACAAGGGCTAAGATTTGGTCACCTCGTTCTGGTGAAAACCACCATCTAAACTTCCACCCCCAATATGTTTATATCTTGCCATCTGATTCCTGGATGACTAACGTGGACAGCAGCAGGTTTCATTCCACCAGTATATTTCCTACGCAATCTAATTCTTAGCCGAATTGAGCTGAAGTGTCTCAGACTCAGAATATGTGAACAAGTAACAAAAATGCATAATAGATTCACCCATGACCCATTAAAAATGAAACAAACACCGGAACAGAAATCCGATTCAATAAATAGAAAAAAAAAAAACTTACGTTCATATATAATTGAATATGCAATTCACATAATTGAGTTGCAATGGCATTCGAACGTTTTGCATTTAAAAAAAAAAAAAAGAAAAAGGTACCTGATGAGATTTTTGGAAGTAATGCGAGGGGCTTTAACTGCAGCACCGATTAAACTACTCCCAGTTATATATATTCCCCTAAAAATTTGCATAGTTCGAAGAAATCAGATATAAAGTAACGAAATACACAACAGGCTTTGAATGCACAGATAGATACCAGGCGGCGCCGAGGACGGAAACGCCTATAGATATGGCGATTCCTATGGCGGCGAAGGTGTACGGAGAGATCTTAACCAAAGCAGTTGACCATGAACTCGACGATCCCACCATTGTTGCGAAAATTTGCTTCACTGTTTTTGTTCCTCTCTGATTCAGATCAGAGATCGGAGAAATTTTGATGGAGAGAATTAAAATGTGACGTGGATTTGATAGACTCAAATCGAATGGGCCGGTTGTGAATATGTAGTAATTTGGGCTTAAGTCCCATGTTGCTTGGGACTTGGGAGTGTGTGGTTAAGGGACTAACCAAGGTGCTCATTTTGCAAAGTGAAAATTACACAAAATCAGAATTTTCAAGATTTAACATCAAATTTCAGATATAAGGTTTCACTTTGTAAAAATCAGATATTTCATCCTACTCTATCCACCCAATCACCTAATTTCAATCATAAACCCTAATCATTTTATCATATTCTCTCTCTCTCTCTCTCTACCTTTTTCCTTACCTCTCTCTATCCCTCACTTCTCTATTCTCTCTTTATCATGACAGCTCCAACGGAGATATCGTTGACATCACGATGTGACACTCACGATCATTGCGAAGATGCCACCACCTCCGTGAAGACGCCACCACCACCTCTACGAAGGTGTTATGACCGCTGTGAAGATACTCACCACAACTCTCAAGACGCCACTACTGCAGTAGCGTTGCTTCAAAGTAGCATCGCCCAAGCGAAGACGCTGTTACTGCCCCGTCATTCGGAAACAGCCGCGATACTACGTGATGTTGAGATGCCGAAGCAGCAACTACGGTAATTTTGGAATTGATTTTTTGTGGTGTTTGTGTAGTGGTGGTTATGATGTTGGATGCGGTGGTAAGGTGGTGGTGATTTGGTCTTGGTCATAGTCTTGGCGATGAATGTGATAATTTTGGATCTGATTTTTTGGTGGTATTTGGGTGGTGGTGGTTGTGATGTTGGTTGCACCGGTGATGTTGGCGGTAGTAGTGAGGTGGTGTTGATTTTTGTGGTGGTTGTGGTAGTGGTGTGGTGGTTGTTGGTAGGATGAGATGTGTTGGGTTAGGTTGGGTTGGGGTATGGATAGGAGTAGGGGTATTTGTGATCAAATAATTAGTTGATTATAATGTGAAAAAAAAATGTGATTGACTCATAATTTATTTGAGTCGGGTAGTGGTGGTCATGGTGATGTCAGTATTTTTAGATGATGGTTTGTTGTCGCAAGGTAGTGGTGGTGGTTCCGGCGATGGGGTTCAGTTTTCATGCTGTTGGTAGCGGAGGTGAGGTGATTGTCACAAGTTTTGGTGGTGTTCACAGATTATTTGGTCGTTTGTGACCATTAAATTCATTAATTTGTGATTGATAAGTAATATGTGACTAATGAAAAATATAAATTGTGACCTAAAAAAGTGTTAATTAGATAATTTGACAATTTGTGTGTCTACAAATGTGACTTATAATATTTGTGATTTGTGACCGATGAATAAGTTGTGACGTATAATTTTTTTTATTTCTACCGATGAACAAATTGTGATGTATAAATTTTTGAATTGTAACTATAAAATAATTTGTGACGTTTCAATTTTTTTTTGTGACCGATGAACAAATTGTGACCTACAAAATATTTGACATGTAAAATTTGTGATTTTTGACCAAATTATATGGAATTTTGACTTTAATATATTTAATTAATAAAATATATGTTTAATTAATTAATTTATAAATAAAATTTAAAAAAATTTGAAATTTTAAACTTTAAACTCTATCTCTTAAATTTGAAATTTGTGAAACTTAAGCTCTTAATTATGAAATTTTCTCTTTTGCAAATTTCCAAGGGTGGAAATTAAATTGACCTAGAATTTTGAAGATTCCATTTCAAATATCAAATATCAAATATCAGATATTATATTTTTTATTTTAAATGTTAGATATTTACATAAAGTTCTGTGTATTTTGGAAACAAAAAATGAATATATATCAAGACAAGAGATAGAATATCATATATATAATAAACTCCCTAATGCAAATGCGAAGAATCATTCCACGTTAAACCTCCATTTTACCCACAAAATCCACGATCGTCTTTCCATAAACGGAATAGTCTTTTTCTCTATTTCACCCACAAAACCCATTTTCTTTTTTCCCCATTTTTATATTATGATCTCGGCCCTAATGCTTAAAATGCGAAGAACCCTTCCAAGTTAAACCTCTATTTCACCAACAAAACCCACGACCGCCTTCTCCATAAACCGAAGAGCGATCTTCTCCATTTCATCCGTAAAACCCCTTTTCTTTTTTCCTATTATCACATTGTGACCTCGGCATACTTGTCAAACGGTTTTCACAATTCATTCAAAAAATACCAGACATTGAAAATGGTTTTAACAAGGAGCAATGATTCCAAAAGTTGAGCAAAGATTGGTGAGAAACCTAGAAGAAAAGCAGAGTAAAGAAAAGGCATGAAAGGGAATAAAGATTCGATGCTTGAAACCAGTTACAGAACCCCCCCTAAATCGCGAAATCCTAGTGTTCGAAAGGTAACTTAATCTTTATCTGATTTTGTTAATTGGAAATGCATATTTAACATATGTTGGGTGTGAATGGCTTGGGTGATCACACAATGTTAGAATTTGCTCCTTTTGTGAAAAATCCGATTGGAGCATATTCTGAGGTACATTTATTTGAAAAGTTAAAATCAAAAGTTTATCTGATTTAATTAATGAGAAATTCGTATTTAACATTTGTTGGGTGTTTATGGTTTGGGTAGTCACACATTGTTATAATTTGTGACCTTATTTCAAAATAGTTCTACTCAAGATATACTGATCAACCTACTCTGTGTGACCTTTGCATTTGTTTGAGTCGATCTCAATTTTTTAGGAATGTAGGTACGTATTTTTTTTAATAGTTTTTGTGACCAGCCTTCTCTTTGTGATTTCTATTTGAATGTGACCAATTGCCTAATTGTGACCGCAGTTTTACTATTACTATGCAATCCATTGTGTGTTTGTGAAATGTCTATAGTTCGATGATGAATCACGAGGTTGTAATAAGCTCATATTTGTATATAATCCCGACCTTAATTATATGTGACCTAAGTGGTGTCTGTGATAAAATAATTGCATACAAGATGCTTATTGTGTGATATGAATGCATGTTCAAGTATCAAAATACCGATGTAGGTTTTTTATGTTTGTCATATATTGCTACCGAAGGCTATATGGTTTCCTTGTAAAATTAACACTAATGCAACCAAACACGTGTTGTCAAATTTTACATTTCAACTACAAAGAAAAACAAATACTAGCTGATACTAGCTTCTCCTATTTCATGGATTGTAGTGAGATAGTTGTTCAATCTCAATTAATACATTATTTTCTACTCCGGGAGGAGAAGCAACTGAACAAAAAAGAGATGGAGTTCATGGCGATCGGTAAGTATCTACGGTTTTCTTTGCCTGAGTTTTGCCTGGTTATTGTACAAGAAGGTTGTTGAGAATTATTTGTTTGCTCTTGTTGAAGAATTTAATACTATGAACATGTTTTCATAGGCAAAAGATTTGTTCTAACTTTCCATAAACTCACTGAAAGATGGTTTGAGTAATAGAAATTCTCATTACAATAAAGAATTTTTAGTTGCCTTCCAAGTTATGATTTATGAGTCTATTTTATGGCTAGATGAGACCGTAACTTCTAGGATTCAGAGGAGATACCCCACATATCCTGAATTGGACATCAGATAAACTGCCATCTGGTGCTAAACTTGAAGAATATGTGTTCTCTGATCTGGATGTAAGTTTTCATCTCATTTGTATATTACATAAACAAGGCACAAATTAGTCACAATTAACCTTATAGAGTCACATGCACATTTCATATTATGCAGTTAAAGGAAAAATCACATTGCATATTTCACATATCACAGTAATCATCGATTTGTAAAACATGTAACAGTTCTTGTTATCAGGTTACAACTCACCACTTTATGCAGTCACAATTCACCTTCTGCAATCAATATACATGTCACAATAAATGGGTTTCATGATAAGTCTTTTTGTTTATTAGCAGCTGCAAGTACAATGCATAAATCTATCTGAAACGGAGATGGTGCAGCCATACATGGAAGGTGTTTCATATAATATACCACAACAACCATCGCTATCACGTTCCAGCAGAAATTCAAAGATCCAGCAACCAATCAACAAGTCCAAACCACGCATTCTAATGAGTACTGAAGGACGATTGGACCATTCTAGTGATCGAGGATGACGACGATGATTTTGTTGATCCACATCTGAGAAGACAAAGGACGTCATTTTTTGTTCGTACTTCGATGGATCCTCCAATCGAGCCACACACCGTGCACGTTCATTCATCAGTGGATGAGGGTCCATCTGTTCATATCTCTCTACTTCAGGCAGGACATGTACATGGATCTAATGTATGTTGCTATCTTTAATTTAAGTGTAGTTATGTATATTGATTTAACAAATATTATCATATTTACGTTTTTTATTCAAGTTCATGTTTCGAATTCAATATGCATGCTAATTCTAGGTCAAATCTCATATTTCTCTCTTTCATATACATTTTAAGACGAAGGTCACGCGACACTTCATTGAAGTCACAACTAACTATGAATTGGTTACAAATGTTTAATGCAAGTTCATATTTTAAACAATTGTTGTTAACGTAGTTCACATTTACATATGTATTTGTTATATACCATTGTGATTCAGGTACATGTTATTTAGACATGTCACAAATATAGACGCATTGGTCACATGCCATAGTGTTTAAGGTCACAAACAAATGTGCATGGGTCACACATGATTTATATACCTCGATACCTTACATTATCTATGTCATTGATGTATGTCAAATTTCATAGGTGTTGGAGAGTTTGAAAGATGAAATTAGTGAACTCCAAACAAAAAATAAGGAACTGTCTATGCAAATCAATGATATCAATGTACATTTATCATCAATAAAGGCTGACATGAATCATAAGATGAATATTATTGTTTGTATGCAAGGACAAATCAAGTCAGACTTGTTGGAGATGAAGTCAGAATGATCTTTCGATCTGAATCTATGACCACAGTGATATCAAGCTCAATGCAAATTTTGAACATATTCAAAGAGAGAAGTAAATTGTCTAGTGATGGAGCCAGAAACATTTAGGAAGAAATAAGTTCATTCTACTACCAACTTTGACATCTTCATTTGTAACTTCTTGACTATTCATAACAAATGTGCTATTGTAGGGAAAAAATGTTTAGGGAACTGATGATAAGAAATGAAAATGTAAGATGTACCCCGATAAGCAATTATTAGATCCAATGATGTTGGAACCGTCATCATTCGATTTGAGGATTCGTTCTACTCTACATATTATAGTTGTCAGACTCGACCCGGACACTGGCCTGAACAATGCAGTGGGTCAATGGGTTAGTGGTTCAACCGGAGGGTCATTGCATAAAAACCTATAAAAAAAAATCTAAAGTATAAATTTTTTTAGGGGGCAAAATTAAAATTTTTAATTTATTTTTCACTAATCATTTAGGTCTATAAAATAAATTTTAATATTGGACCAAAGTTTTTTAAAAGAATATTTTTATAAAAGTTATAAATGATTCATTAGTTAAAAATAAGTTATTGCACAAAAGTAATATTAAGGTACTTGGTTCAAGTGGTGATGAACTCTTTGCTTTTCTTAGAGGTCCAAGGTTCAATTCCCTTGGACTCAAAAATTTTGTAGAAGAATTTCAAAAATCCAATCAAACCAGTTAATTGGGTCGGGTTCGGGCCGGGTAAATCACCGATTACATGGTCAAAACCCGATTTTGACTGAGTCAAGTGCATTGTTATCAATTTAATCTGCTCGACCAGGTCAAGGGTTTGGGCTGTCGATTTTTTGGCTCGATTGATCGGGCCGGGCCGATTTTTATAACTATGCTACATACTTCAAACGTTGGCAACATTGGGTCACAATTGCTTCAATCAAAACAAGTTCAAGAACAATTGGATGCTGTAATCACCTGTGTAGTGAAGGTGATATCTATTCGTGGTTGAGTTTTGGAGTCCAAATTGAAGAAGTTGACAAGACAAAGTTCAAGTTTCGTGAAGGGGTCGGGAGCCGAAACGAGTTGGATTCAACGTTTGGAAGATATCTGGAAAGAAAACGAGCAGTGTGGATGAAAACGGGCATAACTTTCAGCTCGGTTGTCGGATTTTCGTCCACGAGTATATTCTGAAAATGGCACGACATTCTACACAAGGTTGCATAAGTGCATGATACTTTTGAGCTTGCAATTGCACAAAAACATGCCAAGAAAAATTTGGCGAGAATTTTAATTTTACGCGAATTTCCTTATTTTGTTAGAATTTTAGTTTAGGTAAGATTTTTGTAATCTTTAAGTGATATTTTCATTTTTCCATGTTTTCCTAAGTTTAGTATAAATAGGAAACTTTATTTCATTGTAACATGAACATTTTTGACATTATGAATTAAATGAGATTTCTCTCTTTTTGTTCATGATTAAACATGTACCGAACTTATCAAATATTGTTATATTTATGGCGTTCAACCATTAGAACTTATCAAATGANTTTTTTTTCTAGGTTTAGTATAAATAAGAAACTTTATTTCATTGTAACAGAAGATCCTTTTTTACATTATGAATTAAATGAGATTTCTCTCTTTTTGTTCTTGATTGAAAATGTACCGAACTTAACAAATATTGTTTAAGTTGTGGCGTTCAACCCTTAGAACTTATTAAAGGATTAGACACCCTTAGTGATGTTCGTAAATCGAGGTTCGATGATTTTGTAATCAAGAGGTCATTCAAATTTTGTTTTTTTTTGTTGCTTGGTTCAATAATTTGTAGGTCGAGATTTTACCGTCTACAACCTAAATTTGGGCTTTCCCGGTGTTTTCAATTAATTACGCGATTTCCAAGCTGATCTCGCTCTCAAGTTCGAGTCATTTGGTATTAGAGATTGGGCTCCAGATTTAGGTTCTATCTTTTTCTTTTGTTTCGAGTCTTTTGTTTTTGTTCTTTGTGTCTGTCTTATTTCTTGAATTTTGATCCAGAAAATTATAAAAAAAGAGTCAAAAGTTGTTTTTGGGCTAATATAATATTGAAATTAACTCCTATTTTTTTTGTCAGTTTCGTAGTTGAATTCCGAGTTAATTTTTTTTACTGTTCACGTCATTAAAAAAAAAATTCTGTTTATATTCATTCCAATCCAAAAATTCAAGAACTACTTTCTTGAATTTAAATATCACTCATCCAATTGTCCAATTCTTTTCTTGTGTCTTTGTTGATCACGCCTACGTAAAGGATATATGATGATTGGGGATTTATTTTTCAAACTCGATGTTTTGTGGGTAGTACGGTATGCAGTCTGGCTATTGATAAGGAGTACATATTAGATTGGCTAGTATCACGATGGTGAAAAAATTGGGATTATCTTTGCAACAACACCTTACGCCTTATATGATGACTTTGTTGAAGGAGTGTGGGAAGGTAGATATGACCAAGCGGGTTTTATTGAATGTCACCATTAGGAGATATGGTGATGAAGTTTGATGTGATGTAGTTCCATTAAAACCTTTTCATATCTTGTTTGGGAGACCTTGAAGGTACGAGAGGAAGGTTATTTATGATAGACTACAGATGTAAATTAAATGAAAATGAACAACTAAATACAAATTACGATGTGAATGCAAATGTTTGAAGAAATCTATGAATGAAAAACGTACTAGGATCCCGAATTACCAAGTAAGTTCACTTTTACCCTTTATTTTACAATTTGATAGCACGATGAATCGATTGAAGAGTCAATGTTCCTAAAATATTCAACAATTTCTCTCGAGTAGAGTTAAACCTATTCTCGTATACCATTTGACTATATTTCTACGACAAATGCCAATATACAAGAACGCATAACATTTTATGAACACTTAAAGACTCATGTGAAGTATAGCGATATATTTCTATTCCATATCGAACCTTACGATGATTTATACCTTGTAGAATCTATTCCTCTTCTTTCAAATGCATGAAATAA
>CAIGRO010075490.1:0-23497 GCA_903798355.1 Fraxinus baroniana | reverse complement strand
CTCCGTCCCTGATCCCCCACCAAGTGATGCCAACAACCAAACCCCACATCCTTGCTCCAACCCCAGGGAATCTAAATTCACATTTCAATAATTTCCAACTGCCACATAAGTTGATTACACACACACACGTATATATGCAGAGGGACGAGGTAAGAAAATTATGTTGGGTTCCCCCACATTTAAATATAATAGTGGACTGGGGCCTGGAGAAGCTACCCTTGATGTATATACATATTATATATATGAACATACATAATTTCTCTAAATTTCAATGCGATGTATCCTCTTTTTCTTCAACGTGCTCTTAGGACAAAATGGGTTGAGAATAATGATTTATATAAATATAATGGTAGAACTTTCTTTGTAGCAAAAAAATTATTTTTTTAGAAAAGAGACAGTTTGAGAAGTGAGTATTAGAAAACGATTTTGAACAAAATATCAAGTTCAAAAATGCAACTGAGAATCGATATCTCACAGAGAGAAAACCAGATTATGACCCAATGGGGCCATTGAGAGTTCCATTTATACCCTTATTGCGAGCCATTGATCTCATTCTTGATCCAAGCGTCCATCTTATTTATGAATAATAAATAAATAAACAAGAAATAAGAATCATCCTTATTATTTTTCAACATTGTTGATAGATTTTTTTCCAATCGCCCAAAAATAATGTTTTTCTAGTTCCATGAACAATCATCCTTATCAAACAGGGTCGAAGGGTGTATTTGATTGCAAACATAGAATTTGGTTGGAAAAAAAATATGTTCTGGGCAATTCATAGAAATTATTAATTAAATATGTTTGATTGGTTTATTTTCAATTTAAAAAATATTATATTTGTCCATCTTTTATTTGTAGGTAGATGAGAGAGAGAGAGAGTTGCGTGCAAAATAAAATCATACTCCTTGTAAATAAAATATTTTTCTTATTTTCGGGAAAAAATGGTCATGTGATTGAAAGTAAAAAAATATTTTTCATGGAAAAATATCAATCAAACAGCAAAGAATTTTGATGGAACATTTTTCCACAAAAAAAATAAATAAATAAATAATTTGACAATTAAATACACCCTAATATGAGGGGGGAGGGGGGGTAGGTAGCATAGTTTCCCCGGAAAATATCATCACAAAATATCAAGTATGTTTTATTGACATAAAAAACTTAGTTTCAAATTTATTCACGGAAAATTCTTTATTACTTAGGTTAGTTAATGTCATGTCGTGTGATTCCCAATTCCAAACGTCCACAGTCCCACTTAAGGTCTGAATATAAATGAAGCCACGTATAAATTCAGCCAACCTCATATCTACCACCATATACTATAGCCTACAAGGCTACAACTTCAAACGCCGGAGGCGTTTTCCAGCGAGAATCCTTTAATGGCGGGTCAATCAAGAAAGTGGATGATCCTACTGGCCACCATATGGATTCAGGCTTTTACAGGAACGAATTTCGATTTTTCAGCCTACTCGTCGGAGCTGAAGGCGGTGCTAGGGGTGTCACAGGTACAGCTGAACTATTTAGCCACCGCCTCCGACCTCGGGAAAGTGTTGGGGTGGTCATCGGGGCTGGCGTTGATGTACCTGCCCCTATGGGCAGTGATGTTCATGGCGGCGATCATGGGATTCATCGGCTATGGCGTCCAATGGCTTGTTATCCAGAATATCATTGTCTTGCCATATTTCGTGGTCAGTTTTTCATAATTCTGCCTTCTATGGGGTGTTTATGCAAGTATAATTATTAATTTGTAACTCGAGGTTCTGCCAGAAAATAGGCCTTCTCTTTTCTTCGTGACGGAGAACATGATCGAATGGCTATGTTTAAAAGATGTTTTTTGAGAATTAAAATCAGATTTTTCTAGATTTTGATAAAAGATGATGAAATGAATGGTTGAAAATTCGTGAATTTTATAAAATATGTGATTAAAATTAAAATTTTGACCACAAAAAATAATTGAGTGTAGATGACGGTCAATGTATAATTTGAAAAATTATCTACTACCACTTAATTGGAAGTTTTGATTATTCCGCGGTCAATTTACAACCTTTAGTTCAAAATGTACAACTCTGACGTTTATGACAACTTTAAAAGTCAAAAGTAGATTTTTTTTTCCTCTTTTAATTTTATTTTAATATTTTTTTGGGGGGGGGGAAAAACATCGAAAGTCAAAAAGTATCTAAAACGCAATTTTCAACATTTAACAAAATGACGTCAGCAAAATTAGGTTTACATAATTTTCATGCTCCTTCCTTTGCTAGTTTGAACCCATTTTTCTAGAATAACATCTGTAAAAAAAAAAAATTTTAAATTGAGAATTTGTGGCTAAAAAATAGGAAAATATTTGAATTTACGTGAAGTACTAAAAGTTATATAAAGGGGTTCATCGGTACAAAATTACTTTTATTAACTACTAATATGTCAATAAGAGTCTGTTTGGTACGGCTTAAAAACCAATTAAAATTGAAAATATGGCCGTTATTGGATCTCACCCGTCTAATAAAAGTCAACAATAACGACTATATTTTCAATTTTAATCTGATTTTAATCTCTACCAAACACCCTCTAAATAAGTTAATTTTTTATTCAAGTATTCAAGATTTTTTGTTTTATTTTAAAGGGTTTCTAGCTAATTTCCTCTGGAACCTCTCTATTTCCAAACTTTATTTCATGGCACTATCTCACTCTTGATTTTAGGATTAATTTCTCAATGTTGTATCATGAAATTTGCCATTCATTGTGTAACTTGTCCAGGTAGTAATGCTGCCCCTGTTTGGCCCCCATTTTGGGGTATTGAAAATTTTTGGAATAGTGATTGTTGGGAGACTGTGTGGTAGAAAAGTAATGAAAAATTTTAGATTTATATGTAATATTATTTTATATGATGAATGTGTGGTTGAAATGAAGAGGGAGAGAAAATTAACGTAATGTAATGGAAAAATATGGGGGCCAAACGGATGGTGATACAGGTATTTTGGATTGGACCGGTCGTCATATAATCTAATGAAGACAAGTATGAATAATTTATATTGTTAATCAATGACAAGTATACTGCATTGGATTGAATTGAATTTGGTATCAAAACAGACATCTTTTAGTTTTTTTCTTCTATTTTTTTTTCATCTTATCTAGTCTAACATACCATCACTGACTTGCGAGTCGACCAGGGCGGTCAGGCCAATCAGGCCCTCTTTTTATTTCTTTTTGATAAATTTCTTCGATATATCATGTAATATTGTTCCATATAAACTAGTTGCAATTCGTGGGGACCAATTTTGGATCTGGTATTTATGTTTGAGATGTCATATTGCAGGTATTTTTACTTTGTTTGTTGGCTGGATGCAGCATCTGCTGGTTCAATACAGTGTGTTATATTCTGTGCATAAAGAATTTCCCCAGTAATCAACCTCTTGCTCTTTCTCTTACAGTCAGTTTCAATGGCTTGAGTCCAGCATTTTACAACCTTGCTGCAAAATCAGTTAAACCTTCATCAACCACATTGTATCTTCTTCTCAACTCTTTAATTCCACTCTTGACATCTGTCGCAGCCCTGTTCCCAATCCTTTTCCAACCCCCTGCGGATGTTCTTTCATCTGATGCTGTTAAACGCGATCAATTTATATTCATCGCGTTAAATTTGTGGGCCGTAGTGATGGGATTCTACCTTCTCTTCCTCCATTCGTTAAATGCATCAACAGCCCGTTTTCTCTTTGCTGGTGCCATGTTTCTACTTGTCCTCCCTTTTGGTATCCCCGGTGTTATCTATGCTAAAGATTGGTTCCATCACAAGATTTACTCGCGCTTCCAATTTCAAGGCTCAGGTTTTATTCTTGTTGATGCTGATGATCTTGAATTACATAAAGAGCTCCTTAGTCAAGAGAATAATGCAGACGTTAGTCCAGTTCGAGTAATATCTAGACAAAACACGGGAAGTAGTGAAGGGTGTTCGTGTGAGACTGCAATGAAGAAGGATCGTCTCATGGTGCTCGGGGAAGAGCACAAGGCACGAATGCTCCTTTGCAGGTTGGATTTTTGGCTATACTATATTGCTTATCTATGCGGAGGCACAATTGGGCTTGTGTACAGTAATAATCTCGGGCAGATAGCGCAGTCACTTGGATATTATTCAATGACTTCAAGGCTCATTACAACATATTCGTCGTTCTCCTTCTTTGGCCGCTTGCTTTCAGCTGCACCGGACTTCATTCGAACGTAAGTGAATAGACTAAATTATGCTTTGTATTGACATCATTAAGCCAAATTTGGAACCTGAAAACAGAATTCTTTATAAGTCCTTAATTTCATTTCTACTGAAAATAGATAAAATGGACGTCATTTAGGTTATATCTTTGTTTATTATTGCTCTCAGAAGAAAGGATTAAGGCTTAACCCATAATATATAACGCGGGTATACTTTGTCTACATGTGCAGGAAGCTATACTTTGCGCGGACGGGGTGGCTAGCCATAGCTCTTCTGCCAATGCCAATGGCCTATTTCTTGCTTGCTGCCAATAGTAGCGAGGCAGCGGTCCAGGCAGGCACAGCATTGATAGGACTAACCTCGGGATTCATATTTGCTGCTGCAGTTTCAGTAACATCTGAGCTTTTCGGTCCCAATAGTGTGGGTGTAAACCACAATATTCTCATATCAAATATCCCTATTGGATCACTTGCCTATGGTGTTCTCTCTGCTGTTGTTTACGATTCCAACGCAATGTCTGGTTTAGGCCTAATGGCTGATTCAGTGGTGTGCATGGGAAGAAAATGCTATGGCTTGGCCTTTGTGTTGTGGGGATGCATTTCTATCCTGGGATTAGCCTCAAGCCTGTTGCTATTCTTAAGAACCAGGCATGCTTATGATCAGTTTGAACAAAACAGAAGATCAACACTATTGTAATGATACTAACATACAATGTGACACAAAATGATTGAAATTCTTCCCTAATGAAATTTTAAAGATGAGAGCATTTACTTGGGATTTTTTTTTTTTTTTTTAATTTTTGTGGCTGCAGACATTTATCCTTTGGTTAGATAGATAGAGAATCCAAACAACTTACTGTTGAATCACTACTACATGAATATTGCAATTAGTCGTATTAGTACTTTTAATCTAATCCACAACTTTCTCCGTCTTGGAGTGGAGTAAGTACCACCACTCTTGCTTCTTGTGGTCGAGCTTACTAACTAGTATTGTTCGACAAATATCTAGTATTTATTCACATTATGCAATTAGAAGACAACATAATTCCGTTATATATCTTTTCTTTTCTTTAGAGTACATGGATTTGTTTCTATTTTATTTTTTTCGATGGAAGTTTGTTTCTAATCTTATAGGGATAATTAATTTCTTTTAATGTACAAAAATGTGCATTCCAATTAGGGTCATACAAATTAAAAATTATAATTAAATAGAAAAAACTCCAATGGGAATTAAATATATATATATATAAATTGTAAAATGTGATTGCTTGAATTCGCAGGTGTAGTTGGCTGGTTTATTAAGCCATGGCACGAGGCACGTGAAATATGTCCTCATAGGCTCATAGCACGAAATTTGGCACAACTCACTGATGAAAGTTGGGCTAACTCATTTAGCTATTTGTTCCGGTCCTGGCAAAAACGTTATCGACTTGTAAAGAAGAGATGTGCTCTTAAGACCAAAAAATGTAAGCCTTATGGCCGAGTGAAGTGGGGTTCAAAACTAGCCAATATAACGGTTACAAGTACTTAGCTAGAATTCACCTTTAAAAATTAACTTATAAACAGAAGGGGTTCGATGTACTCATAAGTTCAAAACCAATCCTTCTACGATTGATACGTGAGTCAAAAGTTGCGTTACATAATATGGTCGAAGTAAAAGAAAACCAATCTTGTAATCTAATTGATGTAAATTTATTGAATTATATTCCGACAAATTACAAATATATAGGGAAAAGTGAAAAAAAATTCTCAATCTTCTTGTG
This sequence comes from Fraxinus baroniana, assembly GCA_903798355.1. Lineage (NCBI taxonomy): Eukaryota > Viridiplantae > Streptophyta > Magnoliopsida > Lamiales > Oleaceae > Fraxinus > Fraxinus baroniana. Next base: position 17,537 of record CAIGRO010075490.1, on the reverse strand, counting down.
GGTACATACAAAAAGTTTCATTTTTTATGCAAAGGAACAATCTTTCATATGCCAATGCCATTTTTCGTGCAGTAAACATGGAAGTTGCATATTCCCTGCATGCTTTTCCTCTCTGCAATAGCCTGTTTGATCCCTCAGACACAACCAATTCCAATGCCTCGGACAATGATTCGACATTAGGCGAAAACATGATACCAAATTCATCCTTAACCACAATTGTCCCTTTAATACTAGGAAATCTTGATGCCATAACTGGTTTTCCACTCATCATAGCCTCCATTAGTGTCAGATCAAGCCCTTGTGGCCTAAGCGTTGGATTAACAAAAATGTCGATTGCATTGTAAAAAGCACGTAATTCTGATGGATTCATGGATCCTAGAACAATGGCTTGAGGCTCTAAATCTTTGTACCTTTGTTGCCATGGACCGGAACCTGCCACGATTAAGTAGACATTGGGGTATTTTAGCTTGAGCTTCGAAAAGGCCTCGTGTAAAAGGGAATGGCCTTTGTCCTTCACTAGTCTTCCTGCAACACCTAGAACTATACTAGCATTTTGTGGGATACCAATTTTGGATCTGAATCCTTGGCCTAATCTAAAATCTTGGCAAAAATCATCCCCATCGACTCCATTGATGATCACATGGACACGTTTAGGGGGGATTTGGTAAACATCCCTTAACATTTCGCCACAACTATCACTTATAGCCACATGGTGTGCATAATTTCTGAAAAATCGAATTTCGTTTAAGACTTTTGGGATTACTCCTTGTAGGCTGTTGTTGAAGGTAGGGGACATGGGTTCATTAGGCCGACGTACCAAGTCTTGGTAGATACTCGACTGCGCACTCTCTAGCGCAATCCCGTGCCATGAAACCACGAGATTAGGTAGATTTCGAGCCAACCAAAATGGAAGAGCAACACTTTCTGAATGAATTACATCAAAAGGTTCGTGTTGGTTTTCTTCTTGAAATTGTTCCCATGCCTTGTTGTATCTCCATTTGCCCGGTTCGCCCTCATGACAGTGTATTATAGGTGATGATGAACCATGACTTCTTTGAGAATGAATTTGCTCCTGGGAATTGGTTGGAATAGCATCGCCAATAGTGGGTGAAGTGAAGACATGCACTTGATGTCCCCTTCGTGCTAGAGCTGTGTGCAGAGTATGCGCGTGGCGTTCCATGCCACCGGGGGTGGTGCTAGTAGGCCATTTCCTAGAGAAGACAGCGATTTTTAGGCTCCTTAACGGGGGCTCTTCATCGATGAATTTTAGATGATTCCACGCGAATTCTGCATTCCGAAGATCTCCCGACCATGCCTTATTGTTAGATGAAAACGTACAAATCGAAGTTGATGGGGTATGAAGGAGAAGAAGAGCTGGAATTGTGAAGACAATAATGAAGAAGAGGGTAATGGCAAGGTTGGATTGAAGGTTGAATAATGGTTTCTTGGGCTGCTTGTTCATAGCCATACTTTCTTGGACGTTTGGGATGAAATGGTGTGTGAATTGGTTGTGTTTTGGAGTTTTTTTTTCATTTGATGACAAAAGAAAAGAAAAAGGGTAGTTATATTCACACAATCATTTTTAATTCGTTGACCGCATTTTAATTGCATCAAAGTTCTTAGTCTTTACTCATTATAGCTTTTATATTTTTTACGATTTTTTTATGCCATTTTTATTCTTAAATTTTCCATTTGTTAACACATTTTGTATTTATGTTCAAAGGTTCGTTAAAATGGCTTAAACAACTTATTCCCCCACCATTTAAAAAATAAATAAATAAAGAATGCGAAAAAAAAAATATATTTTTCCTTCATTTCAATATAAATCATTATCAAGGACGATGCTTGCTAATTAAGGAAAGGTGGAGGATGAGAATTTGACGAAAAAAATGTTAAGGAAATAATTGCTACAATGAGCAATGCTAATTAATGGAAGGTTGAAGATGGAGAATCCGACGAAAAAATGTTAAGGAAATAATTGTTACAATGAGTAAAGATTGAGGAGTTTAAATCCAATTAAAATATTGTGTATCAAATAAAAATTTTGGTGACAATACAACAATCCAAAAAAAAAAAAAAAAAATCATAAGTGGGAAAGTTAAGGAAAGTGGAAGGCTCTTTTCGTGAGGAAGTTAGGCACACATTCCAAAGCAAAGTGCTTTGGCTGGAAATTTGGCTTTAAATATTAATGTTTATGTGAAATTCCAATATTTAGCTGACAGCTAAAAGGTGGAGGCTTGATTAAGATTGACTCATTACATTGAAAATGTGCAAAAAGTCAAACCATTATCGTTGGCCAAAGTGGAAGCATGCACTCCAACGTGCAATTTTGACCAATGAGAGTTGCACTAACTGTTTAGGCAGGTTTTAGGAATTTTGCGATTCAAGTAGTTGATCTCCATTATAGAATTGATGATCTATCAAATTTATTTATCGGTAAATGTTCATATACAAGTACATTGTGTATATCGGGGCAAAACAAACATTAAAAGATGTATAAACGACAAAGATCTATCAACCCAATATTAGAAGCTCAAAATAAACCAAAACATTAAGATACAAAGAGAACATGATTTCACATACATGTGTTTTAAGCTGTCTCACAATGCTATCAAGTATCAATACATGGTTTAAGATCCTCAAAATCATTTTATTCCCCGCCGTCCAAATTTGGTAGATTGTGCAAGCAAGTGCGTTTTTCTTGGCATTAGATTGCCAAGATGCGCCTCGAGCTTCTTTCTTCATCACTTCAATGCACTATGTATTGTCGTCATTGACCTCCTCATTCCCAACCAACCTTTGACTTGTTCCCAAATGCTTGAAGTCCAAACACACTAAAAAAATAAGTGCTGACCTAATTCAAAGTGTGAACCACAAAAGGCACACATCCTGACATTGTTTAGATGTAACAACTTATCCTTCATAAAAAGCTTAGACTGCGCAGCCAACCGCAGCATGAAGGAGGGTTTTGGAATGATGTAAGGTCTCCAAATCTCTCCCGTCCAGGTCCTTATCTCCTCCCTTTAGCCTAAAAAGCTGATATACACATCCATACAAAAACGGCCAGAAGCTGTCCATTTGGACAGCCTATGAACTGCATGAATTCTGGTTTAAGTTGATTTCGAATGTCCAACTGCTTCTTGATTAAAGGAGAGTGATCTTTCCTTACCATACACTCCCAAATACTCATCCCCACGGAGATAAATTTGATTACGGCTTTGCTATGGATACATAATTTATGTACATAGTGGAGTACATAACATTCAGATGGGATGGACCTCACTCAGATAAATTTGATTAGAGTTTTGCTATTGGTACATAATTTATGTACATATGGCGGTACATGGTGGGGCTCATTATCCATTTGATTAACTCATTTAATACGTATCGTGTCTTTCTTGCTATAGATATTCCAAAGGGACTTTGAAAGAAGTGCTGAATTCCAGCATGTTATGTTTCTAAATCCAAGTTCACCCTCATGTTTTGGGCAAGCAAACCTTATTCCAAGAAACCAACGGTTTATTAGTACTCCAAAGGAAGTTTCGACATAAACTACCGATCTTTGAAGCAACAACGACTGTGATAGGAAACATGAAAAGCCAAAAACATTCCTCTTTGAAGAACGATTCTTATAAGTTCCGCTCTATCTGCATAGGACAAAGATGTCATAGACCTACTACAAATGTAAGCAGTGATTTTGTTGAGAAAAGAATAGTAAGAGTGGTGAAGAGTGATCAACTATTGGTAGATGGTAAATTTGAATCCTACTTTAACGTAGAAATTTATGCCCGTGATTTGTGTAAGTTTGTCCGAGCAAGCCTGTGTATAGAAAATAGAACCCCATTGCACGTGGCTCTCTAGTTTGGTAGAAAGTCCTCATGGCTCGGCTTGACTTCTTGCACCTAACAACTCCAACTCTATATTACATACAAGGGTGGCCCTGACTCCTGAGACCGTGAGATGTGCGACTGCGCAGGACTTCATAATTATAGGTTCACCATAGATAACGTATTTTATATATATTATTAAATTTAAGAAATCTTTTTAGAAGGAAATTTTAAATAAAGATAAAAGTTCACAAAATTTAGGAGGAAAAAACTATCGTCCAACCCACGTAATATAGCTCATTTAATAACTATATAAGTAAATAAGAAAAAAAAAAAGGAGAAAATTGATATATACACTAAAATATTGAATATTCGTAATTATGCTTTAACCAATAACTAATCAAAAGGAAAATTGATATAAGAAAATACTGTTTCAGTAAGTTTAGTTTTTCATTATTATATATTACCTCTCCAAAAAATTACTCAAATCACTTGGGGCATGTTTGGCTCATCAACATTTTCCATGGAAAATGAAAAACAAATTTCATCTTTCATAAATGTCTTGTTTGATGCACAATATTTTCTTGGCATTTGATTTTCTTGCTTGGTGCTCACACGGTGGGTTTTCTTGGCAATTGAGTGGTCGAAAATGGCTTTCCAGGTTTTATTTTATTTTTTAAATTTTTAATTTTTGACAATGAAAACAAATTCCATGAACAATTGTGAAAAAAAATCCCTTTAAAGAACAATTTTCATGAAAAACGTCAAACAAACATCAAAAGATCCAAAATTTCAACATTTTTCAAATGAAAAATTATATCGATCAAATACAATTAATTGACAATTCCCATGAAAACAATTCTAGGCAATTCAATTCCCTAAAATTCAATTTCTTTCCCTACAATTAATTTACATTTTCGTATATGGTATTCAAAATCTCATAATCGGCCATGATGCATAAAGTAATTTGACTTCAAATGGCTCATTTAGACCTAGATAGTCTAAAAAATAGAAGCACTGCATATTTCGGACCATCTCAAAATCAAATTATACAACTTCAATAGTGCATTATTGACACGAATCGATCAACATCATAACTTAATAAACATATATATGCCACTAAGTATAGATGTATGTAGATATATTACATAGACAATCACACAATTTTAGGGTCAACGTTATTACATTCTTTTTATACAACATTTATTCTACACTTCCAAATTCCTCAAGTATTTCAGGTATCATAATTATTTGCTCTTAATCCTAGGACTAGCAGCAACAACAGAATTCTTACACCCAAATCCACTCTCCTTCCTTCCTTTGGCATAATGGGCAGCATTATTTCGGCCCGATTTAGGTGATACGGGCCACTGTCCCGAAGTAACAGCCATATCCCTCAAATGCTGCAGGCTTTCAAGAGTCTGAATAATTGCTGGCATTTTGGGTCTGTCCTTTGGTTGCAGACTCACACACTGTAATGCCAAAACGGCCATTTCCTTTGCACCCTTTACAGAATACTGGCCGGCTAGTCTCGGGTCGACTATGCACCGCAACCTTCGGGTGCTGGTCAAGTAGGGTTTGGCCCAATCCACCAGGTTTTGCTCGCTCTTGGGCCTTGTTTTATCCATTGCTCGTCTCCCTGTCAATAGTTCATGGAGGACGACTCCAAAACTATAAATGTCACTCTTCGTGGTAAGATGACCTGCATTGTATGATAAGATAGACTTAAACCATTGATTAGGGGTCGACGATTATAAAAAATTTATATAAGCAAATTCAATCCAATTTTGTAAAAGAATTAATTTTATAACTACAAATGAGTCAATTCTCTAGATTTTAGACTTAATGGAGGTTGGAACATCTAAGCTCGAATCTACCCCCTTTTATTCAACTACTAATTTCTTACCGGTGTTTACATACTCAGGAGCTGCATATCCATAGGTTCCCATCACTCGAGTAGTCACATGTGTGTTTGATCCTTCAGGCCCCATTTTTGCAAGTCCAAAATCTGATAATTTAGCATTGAATTCCTACCAAAACATGATAATATATTTTCAACCCGCAATTAATCTTATTTGTGTCATTCTTATCCAATAAACAAGTTAGTTAAAGTGCAAAATAATTACATACGGAATCTAGCAATATATTAGAAGTTTTGAAATCGCGATATATAACAGGTTTCTCCGCTCCATGCAAAAAAGCAAGCCCTTTTGCTGCACCAATAGCAATCTTCAATCTTGTACACCATGGCAATGAGATTGATAACCCTGTAATTATTAATTTTAAAAAGATTAATTCGAAATTTATTGAGAATATTGTTTGTTGCATTAATAATAATGAGTCACATTAATGATTTCAGATTTATTTATTTATTTATTTATTTTTACAATTTGCTTAATTTTCGCTTAGAAACTCACTCTTGAACAAATGATTTTCGAGGCTCCCTCGAGACATGAATTCATATACAAGAAGCCGCTCTTCATCCTCGCAACAATAACCGATCAACTTGACCAAATTTGGGTGCCTTAGCTGCCCGAGAAATATCACTTCGGCCTTCAAGTGGAAAGTAACGGTTATTAGTCTAAATAATAATTTACATAATCTAGGGTAGTTTAAGCCTTAAAGGATTAGGTAATTATACATTTTTATTTTATAATGAGATTAAAGAATATTATGTTTTGTAAAGATTCAAATAATTTGGAATAACACAAGTGGGACCAAAAATTTGGGGGATTTTTCACCAAATATCATTTTGCTTATGGAGAATTTGGTATGTGGACCAGACGGCTAAGAAGGTCAACATATGGGCCCACTGAATTTGTTTTTTTTTTACCAGTTCAAGACAATAATTAGACTGCCTTTTGAACTTCTTTAGTGAACAATGCCATGAGTAAGCGAAGATTTTACAGAATTTTAACAGGAAATACACTTGGCAAGTTAGTATTGAAAGGAAAAAAAAAGGCTAATAGAGTGTTGACGTTAAAAAAATACACTTGACAAGTTAGTACTGGAAGGAAAAAAGGCTAATAGGGTGTTGTCACATCAGCATCCTGTTCAATCTCGATTAAAAATTCATGTACTTGCAGCTTTATTGTTTTTTTAGTAGTTAGACTAATGGAAGGACAATGAATTATGTTACCAACCATTGACATGCTAAGAGTAAACATGATTAGATTAGACAATTAATAATTTTTTATGACGTGTCTTTCTTTTTTATATTATACGTCTCATTTACTCAAAATATACATTTCTTATGCTCAATTAATAAAATACTTATATAGTATACCTAATATTATTCAAGAAAGATGTATAACAAATTATAAATCCAAAATTCTTCAAAATTAATCCTCTCATGGCCATATCTTGAGATGAAACACTACAAAATAAACTAAAGCAAGTTTTGTCATGCTTAATAGTCGGCTTCTTTCGACACCATCTATTTGCATAGTCAACAAAAAAAAATTACTTTTAAGCATGCTGGGAAGCATATGAAAATAGTCAATGAAATATTTCATCATAGATGCAAATCTAACAAAAAAGTGAAAAGAAATTCTTACAAGCCATTCTCTGTGCCCTTGAAGCCCTTCAATATCAAGAAGCTTTACAGCAACTGCTTGAGCCTTCAACCCTGGCCTTAAACTGTCATCAACATACCCTTTATGCACAGTCCCAAAACCACCTTCGCCTAACAAGAAATTGCTCGAAAAATTCTGTGTAACACCGCGTAATTCGCTAAGTTGGAAATCATACAAATCCTGTCCAAAAGACTGTTGAAGATCTTCATTAATCCTTGTAGAATTAGACCTAGTGCTGAGGTCAGAAAATGACAACCTTCGAAATGAAGGTAATGGTGCAACATTCTTGGAAAAATCAGACCTAGATGGCCTGCACCTGCTAAAGTTTCTACAAATTGAATGATCTTCCACAGAACAACAATTTGCTGTGAAAGGAATCCATGGCTTTGATTTTGAGTCCTCCATGGAGAAAAATACTGATTCGAGCTCTTGGAAAGTTTGAAGAAGGATATATGAAGAATTTAAGCATGGAATTAGCTAGAAATAATAATGGGGTTTTTCTTATCTAAAAAGCAAAAAATGAGAGAGGACATTCTTTCCTTAACTGCTCCAACCACTCTACTAATTGGGGTATTTTTGTTCTAATCTTTAGTTATGTATTTATTTTGTTTCTTGATTTGTCACATGTGTAGTGTCTTCATACAGAAAATGGTTCAAGAAAGTATAAGTGGGCAAATAATTTCAGCCTTGGAAACTTTTCAAAACAGTTATCTTTTGCAAAACTTTAAGCAAACTTTGCGAGGCAGTTTAATTAATTATAAAAATAGTACAATGGAGATTATCAACATATTTTTGTGTAACATTAATTCCTCAACAATCACCCTTTTTATTGAACAATCAACCATCTTAAATTTAAGGGATAATTGCAGCTGCGGTACCAAACATTTCATTAAGTAGCATATTTTGCTCAAATTCTTCATTTGTGCCACTAACGGTACCAAACTTTACAATATGTCGCAGCTGAAGTCTAAATTGATGGTTTCTGTTAGTTTGACCGTTAGTTGACCAAATAATTGATTCTGACTTATTTTAAAAGGCTTAAATGGTAAATGTGGTTGTGCCTTCTTTCAAGAATTTTGTACGTAACTTGATTATCAATGTATTAGATCACTTTTGTCGTAATGAGATAAAAATGAATGATAATCTTATAGAAATTTAAAATTTCATGGGAAAGAAAATGATAATCTATCTTAATCTTCCAAGTTCTCCACACACAATCTCCCTTTTTATTGAATAATCAACCATCTTAAATTTAAAGATAAAACCAACTTCGATAGAGTAAAAAATCAATGTTAGTCACCTAACTTACAGTGTTATTTCATTTTAATCACCAATCTTTTTTTTATTTGAGGTTAGTAACTAAATTATCATTTTTGTCTTAACTTAAGCATTCGGTCTTGTTGAATTAAAATATTACTAATGTGGTTTACGGAAATGATGATGCAACATAAACACCTGATGGATCCAATAAATACATCAATTAATGTCTACATTTCTATGAAAGGATGTTAGGATCCATTAATACGTTATTTTTATTATTTAGATAAAAAAAAATGTATACCGTTAGATAAATTGTGTCTTCAAAATGCGTTTATGTAAAAATAAATAAATATATAATTTAAAAACAAAAACGACGACGACGACGACATTGATCCAATCAAACTTGTATTGGTAACTTAAAATGACCGTCTCAAGCTATTATTAGCACAAAAAAATTGTCACAATCAAATTAATCATATCATTAATCTCCTATGATAATTTGAACAAAGCGGGACCCACTCAAGGGGGGCCATGTAGGGTTTGATGAGTGACCAAAAACTACAGGGTGACAACAGCCACAATTTCTCACTTGTTTTTGTCTGTTATTACATAGATTAAATTTTGGTAATTGATGATAGCTGCATATAACTTATTAAGTAATAATACCTAGGAGTTGTTAAATAAGTGACGTTCAAAGTATACTATTTTCCTACTCCACTACAACCACCACCCTTGGCCTTGGATGCTCTAGTTCTAATGTCATTATCCACAAATCCATTGGCTTTTATGTATGCGTGTTTGGCTAAATATAATTACTCAAGGGTCAACTTGTAAGTGAATAAGTAACTTTTTTTGTTGACTAAAGTTAAATAAGCTAGCTAGTTGTTTTGATGAAAATATAGTTATATATTCAAGAAGATTTGTTCAAAAACTTTAGCTTAGTATGAAAGTCTTTCTTGTCATCTCTAGCTCGATGAAAGTCTTAAGGCATTCTAATTGAAGAAATTGGTTTCAAAACAAAAAGAAAAATTAACTGGTGGAAAATAAAGAATTATTGATAATAGTTTCACATGCAAAATTATTAGATAGTACTTCAAGAGAGGATGAAAATTCTATGAAAGAGAGAAAAATGAGTGTGTACTTTTTTTCCTCAAAACAAATGAGTATATATATGACATTTCTCAAAACAAATATATACTTTTTTTTTATTTCACATGGCATACTAGAATTAAATAGGGGAAAGATTTATCGATGTTGGAAAATGTTGATTTTCAAGGAAAAAATAGAATAACTGCACTTCAATTTGATATGATTTCAATCGAGTAGTTTTGTGACTTTTGTCCAACTGCGTCAAATGAAAATTGATTATGTTGTCCACAAATAATGATTGACATTTATTTGAATCAAGTAGCACTTGTTATATGTCATCAACTAATAGCCACCTATAATGATCATCATTATTGATTGTCATATCATCGATTTTTGTCAGTTAAATTGGACAAAGTTATCTTAATCAAAATCAAATTAAAATGTAGTTGCTCAATTAAAATTAAATTAAAGTACAGTTGCCCAATTGAACAAAACTTAATTTCAGTTACCTGATTGAAACTAGATAAAAACATAGTTACTGTAAATGAAATTTACCCAACAAAGATTTTCTTCATTTGCTAAATGAAAACAAGTGGAAGGCTTGATGCCAAATTCTTGTAAGGAAAATGAATTGTGGGTTAATTTCACAAATGGTCACTGAACCAACCTAAAAATTATAAAACGATCACTGAAGTTTAAAACTTGTAAAAACAATCGTTGAAGTTTCATGCGCTTCACAAACGGTCACTAAAGTTTTAATTTGTTTCACAAACGGTCACTGAATGACCGTTATGATTTTAATTCAAATTTAAAGGACCAAACACGTGGACATAGAAGATTGACCACTTCAAGTGCAAATTTATTTTAAACAAGAATACACTATATTTTTATGTGAACTGAAATAAATAAAAGTGCATTAAAAACTAGGAAATCTATGCACGATCATACAAAAACATAGAAAAATATGTATATTTCATATTTATGATTTTAATTCAAACTTAAAGAACCAAAACATGTGAACATGAAACTTGACCACCTATAAATTTCTTTTAAACAAGAATACACTATATTTTTACGTAAACTAAAATAAATAAAAGTGCATTAAAAGCTAGAAAATCTATGTACAGTCACACAAAAAACATAGAAAAATAATTATATCTCATTTTTAAATTTATGGTCTTGTACGTATTTAGGTAGAACGAGAATTAAAATATTATTTTTACAATTTTCATCTAATTCACTCCAAATGTGGCACTTAATAGCAAGAAATTTGTACTTGAGCTGATCAAGCTTTTATGTCGACGTGTTTTGGTCATTTAAGTTTGAATTAAAATCATAATGATCATTCAGAGACTATTTGTGAAACAAATTAAAAATTCAGTGACCGTTTGTAAAAGCGCATGAAATTTTAGTGATCGTTTCTACAAATTTTAAACTTCAGTGACCATTTGTAAAATTTACCTAATGAATTATATTTGTAACTTATCTGACAAATACTGGATTCCAAATATATTTTAGGGTATTTTGCTGTTTGGAATTATTTTATGTATCTAGTCTTAATTACCTCCTTTTCGCCGTAAAATAAGCTCACATTAACCGAGAGAACCTCAGCATTAGGCCCCCCAAGATTTTTCAACTTCTTCATGAGAAGATTTCCAGTGCTCTCGGGAGTGTATGTAATTCAGTGCTGTTATTGATTGACGCGTGAATCATTTATCTATGTCTAGCTCTCAGTTGAATAGTAAATCCTACATATTTAATACACACGTCAATTCAATAATGACAAAAGGTAACAGAGTACTCCGTGACACTGCAAGAGTAGTAGAATTTTTTCAATCATACTACATGTACAATTGTGGGTGACAATGGAGGATGACCAACACTCACAATTGGAGGGCCCACTTTTTTTTTGGGAATTTTTTAATCACACGGGTCCACTTACATGTGAGAGGTTGTCAACCTCTATTGCCTTTCACCATTGTACAAATGAAATTGTCCGAATTTTTTTCAGTTCTCACAAAGGAGAATTGATACGGAGTGAACATAATCGCTCATAATTTTTGTATTTCTCAAACAACTTGTGTTACTTCTAATAGTTACAGTATCGTTTCTTCAACCGGAAACCCCTTATTCTATTATTCCAAATGTATATTCATACTACGACCAAAGGATGCGATATCAGATTCTATCCTTGCTCATGTTTACACAGAGATCCGGTAGTTATGACTATATCGTTTCATAAACCTTAATTCTATCCTTCCAAATGTTTGTTCATATTGGAAATGAACGATGTGATTATTAACAAGGCTTTCTCTTGATAATAGAATATTGTCTTCTTTGTTTGGACCATGAAACCCAGCCCTTCTTTACAGAGATTGTGAATCAGTGTCATAACCCCCACAGTTATATTATACTGCAGAGTAAGTGAGATCAAGGATTCAAGATCCATAACAATGCAAAAATACTTGTATTTATAAAAAGAACATCAGTTGTTTGGTATTGATTCATCTGTTCAAATCATTCGATCCAAAATGAATCCGAACTACAAGTGAATACACAGACTGTTCTCCAAATACAGAGCCATCTTGAATTCCAGATCAAAGGAGAACCCGAGCATCAAGTTATAAATTTGTAATGACTTTCATTACAGCCACATGAAAACATGGCCATGAACTTAAGAGATGTATCTGCTATAGACATTTTACTTGTGCTGGTCCAAAAAATAGCCAGCAACCAGATACAGAACCTAAGCTTGAAACAAAGAAAGTAACCCGTGTTTCCTCATAGACTTAGGGTTGCCTACCGATCTAAAGTACGCTAATTACAACACGGATTAATAATAGACCTTAAAAGAACATGGCAAATTACTAGCCCTTCTTTTCAGAATTAATGATCTCTGCTTTTGGTGACGCTCTAGGAAATTGTTTAAGTTCATTCAATATTGATTCCCCTCCATCAGAAACGCTTCCAGCATGAGGCGTGATTGCCATTTCCTCGAGTGCAGTGGCAGATGCTAATAGGTACTTAACAAACTCCATTTCAGATTCTATCCCTGAAAAGAGTTGCATATCCACCGTTTTGAGCTGAGCCAAAGATCCATCTGAAATCTTTTGTGCTCGGAGAAACTCTGCAACAGCTTCCACCACGTCAAAAGTAAAAACCTGAAAACGGTGCAATTACATTAGCTTGGTTTTGACTACAAGGAAGATTGATTGCTAAAGAACAATAAGTAGATGATAATGACTTACTGTAATTTTAAGCTTCTGTAAATTGGGAGAGCTTCTGATCAAGCAAATGGCACATGAGATTTCTTCAATCTTTTCAAAATACATATCAGACAGGTGAAGAGTTTTCAGGGTCTTCAAGGTCACGGGAAGTTTCTTAGGTGCACCAAATTCTGTGAGGTCCTGAAAATGCATCGTAAGACTAAATTTAGTTACAGATAAAGAAATTAACACAAGGAAAAGGGCATTTTCAATTTCAAAAGAATACTCGGAAATTGCAATTTCTTACCTCCAATACATAAGCCTGCAGATGCAGTTCCTCAAGCGCAGGCAGACAGCTTAGAGATTTGATCAAATCAAACGAAAAGCGGTTTCCAGTTTTGAAATCCATGGAAGAGAAAGATAATTTAACTACAGCGAGGCTGGAGCAGTTCTTGAAAGAGACGGATTTAAATACCCCATGGAACTCGAGAAATTTCAATTTGGAAGCATTGATTTCGAGGCAATCAAAACCGGTGCAGTCCATTAATCTCAATTTTTCAAGATTGGGGCAAAGAGCAATAAATTTTGCAAATGTTACAGGATCAAGTTCAACATTCTGAAGATCGACGTTTACAAGCTTATTGAATCCTTTGAACCCGGGAGGGGGATTGAATGCACATTTGTAGAGTTTCAAATTCCTTAACTGCTGGAAAGCGAATAGACAAGAAGGTAGTACATACTTGTCCCCCCTAGATATATGAAGAGTGAAGTCCTGGATATTGTTGTTTGGTAGTTGATCAATCCATTGATCAATATCGGGACAACTTCGAAAATCAGGGACTTGGAGAGCAAATTTAAGCAGTGGTCCTTGATGAAGTCTAAGAATTTGGTATATAATCATCTCGAGTTTGTGGTTTCCTAGGAACATTTGATCAAACCAGAAATCGAAAACGAGTTCTGGACATGTTAACCACTTGTACCTCCATTCTCTTGACAAAATGCTCGTTCTTACGGCATCTCGCAGGGGCAAGCATCCAAGAATGTTCTCTATGATAGTACAAGGCAGATTGCTGATCAAATCTGCCTCAGATCTTCCATTAGTCCTCATTTTAAGGTCTTCACAGCACAACTAAATAAAAGATCAAGAAATAACAATTAATAGCACATCAACCACATTTAAATCTTTTTTCTACCAGCAATGTAATTGATCCACCCACCATGTTCATTTAAGGATAGAGCAATCAAATTTTCCTTTTCTTTTTTGCTTGTTAAATCAGAAAAGAATAAAGACTCATTTTCATTCCACGGGACATTAAGGTGAACATATAGCGTACATTGATAAAAGGTCTCTCCCATCAACACATGACACGTGTAAATTGTAACAGATAAACTACCCACCAGTTCTCAAAAGCTGCCCTTAAAGTCAAGTGGCGTGTTTGGCTAAGATTATAAGGAGAAAGAGTACTTAGAAATGAGTGACTACATTTTTTCCTTAATTTTTAAGTGAAAATTTTGCTAATGTTGAAAATATGTCTTAAATTACAATCAACATATAGATAAATTGTAATTTAACCAAACGAATGAATTGCTTCTCCTTCGTGAGATTCATAATTTCCCTTATGATTCTCCGAATACAAAACAAAACCCTAGAATAGCTCCCCCAAAACTCGATCGCCAAATTATACGCACTTCACTATTTCAAATAAATCACAGCCAGCCAGAAAAAGAAAAGAAAAAAAAAATCAAAAGAAAACGTCAAAATTCCTAGTAAATAAACAAGAACGTAAAATTCAAATAACAAGATGCTTTACCTATCCGCAGATCTCTTCAGGATTGTTGCGTATTTTTTTGATGGAAAAGAGTGAAGATTTTCTAATGAGATTGGGAAAATTATGAGGGTTGATCGGGTATTTGATTTAACAGCTGAAATGCTCAAGTGATTTTGGATATATCAGCTGCTCTCGTTGTCATGGATATATAGGCCCCCAATTAAACCCAAACTGAAACTGGGGGCCGATTTGAATAATAAAATTTTAGAAAAAGAAATGTGTGGGACCCAATTGGCAGTGCACACGTATGATGGATAAGAACAAACAATATCCACTAACTGTTAGAGAGTTAAATCAAATATTAAACCAGACTTTAGGTATGTAAGTAGTATTATACTATTATTTTAATTCGTCCGAAGGTCCCTAACATTTCATGAGTATGGCAGTTACTTTCATTTATAGCACCAAAAGCCCCTTGCCTTTTAACATTGTGTACGTGATATCCCAACCTAAAGGAAAACATGTATTAGACGTCAAATAACCACGCGTACTACACTGAAATGATAAAAAAAATCCAAAAAAAATAAAAATAAAAATAGCAACATGTGTTGTAACTTGATTAGGCACCATTTTATTTTTGAAATAAATTTTAGACATTTTTCCTTTTAATCACACATTGCGCCTATATTTCATAAACATTTAGTCCCTATTTTGTGGGTATTAAAATCAGACTTTTAAATTTTAATAGATTTTGATAAAAAATAAATAAAATAATGAGATGTGTGGTTAAATAAATTAGATTTTAATTTCTACAAAACAAGGGCTAATGGAGTATTTGGATGGAAATTGTCAAAGGACAATACTACATATACATAATTTTTTTACCTAATCTTTTACCTACACTACCAATAGGGTGTGGGGACCACATATTTGGGAGTTTTTTATTCATGCGGACCCCGCTTGCATGTCAGAGGGTGTCACATTTTCAGTAACTCCCATTTGGTACAAATAAAATTATCCTTGTCAGAAGGACCATTTGCATGAATTAATGAAAGGTTGGGATTGTAGGTAATATAAAAATTGAATGAGAGTTAAATTGTTTAAAAGGAAGAGGTTGAGGACCCCTAGTGTGTAATTAACCCTAATAATTATGATATTAGTCAACAAACCTGCAGAAAAGTACAAGAGATTACGTGGCGCCAAGTATTGATTGTATTGGCCATTTGGCCCTTTGCAAAATAAAAATTTGGAGAATGTGGTACCCACCCGTGAATCCACTATACGACGTCCGCACGCTGAAACATAAGACTGTGGATTTTGTGTTGTACGAGTGAATGATCCTTCTGGTCAAATATTAAAAATTTATAATGTTTTACGAAGTAAAATAGATGAATATAAGATTGTGTGTAATGAATATATGGTTGAAAAAAAATGAAAAGTTATTGATATGATAGAAAATATTATTTTATTGAATAATGTGGTTGAAAATGAGTAGAAGAATGAAAATAAAAATTATAATATGGCTCAAACAGGGGCTGAAATTACGTTATGAGGGTTGTGACTTTTAGGACGTATTAATTCGTCGTTGGATGATAATTAGTTTCGAAGCATATTATTCAATTTAGTCAACTTAATAGGATAGTGGGCCAATTTTATTCATTATTTAAATAATTATAATCTTAAAAAATTTGATTAAAAGCCGGTTTGACAATCATTATTGTAGCCAATATGGGGGCATAATGGACACCCCAAATCCCAATGGATACACTTATGTACCCGTAGCACAACCCATCTTTAAATTGGTCAAATGAAGGTCCATTCCTAATTTTTTTGTTCAATTTACCAATTTCTAAATGAAAACCATTCAAGGGACCCGGAACTCCATAATAATTTAAAGGTTAGGGGACCCTTGACACTTTTCTGAAAGGTGTTTAACCCATGGTTCAATTTACCCTTAGGATTGCCTCAATGGCCAATGCTGCCTTTAATTAAATTGATAACACTCATCCTAGCCCAAACCATCCCACAAACATACTTTTCCAAACAAAATATTATTGATTTTGAGTTTTATAATTTTGAGAATTACATTTTTGTTGAAAACTTAAATATTTATGAAGTTCCTATAAGTTTTGATCTAGAATAATTAAAATAATATTAAAAATAACAAAAATCTTTATCATACTTGGGCACACCTAAGCTCGGAATGTTGAGACTTTGCCTCCATGCCTTGTCACATCTTACACCTTTTAGATACTTGGTTGAAGGTAAATTTAATCTGAATTAGAAAAGAAGCAATGACATACTTTTGAATAAAACATCGAAGAATACTATCCGCAAGACCTTAGAGCACGTTTGATGCATTGTAGTTAAATGGAATTACAAAGGAAAAATTAGAGTTATGTGTACTATGCAATAATATGTAGGAATATATTCATTCTGCATTCTATTTTTTTTTTTAATTCTGAAATTTCATGTAACCTAAAGCTTGTTTGACCTTGAGAACAAAAAGTTTCTCAAGGATTATTGTTCCTGAAAATGTGAATACTTTTTGCTGCTCGGCCAACTTCAGTTTCCTTCCAATGAGCATATTACAAGCTTGGCTAAAAAGGCTAAGCCGTTGTATAATCCTTATTTTCTAAAATTCATTTTTCTTCAAACTCATTTTCAATCACACATTTTATGAGATTCACAACATTTATCAGCTTTTCAATTACCCATTTCATCAACTTTTATCAAAATTTACTATTAAAAAAAAAAAGAAAATTATTATGAAAATTATTATTAAAAAAAATTTACTACTCAAAACATTGT